>NDXB01016648.1:0-24715 GCA_002631895.1 Agapornis roseicollis
TCCCTTTCTGCCTGTACACTGTCCAGCCACACTGTCCGCAGCTTGTAACAATGCAGAGGGTTTCTGTGGCCAAAATGTGGCACTTAGACTTCCTAAATTTCATCTTATTGTCCTCTGTCCATCTCTCCATCCTATCCAGGTCTCTCTGCAGAGCCCTCCTTCCTTTCAAATGATCGACATAAGCTCCCAGCTTAGTGTCGTCTGAAAACTTACTGATGAAGGACTCAATACCCTCATCCATGTCATCAATAAAAATATTGAACAAAACCGGTCCCAGCACAGACCCCTGAGGGACACCACCGGTGACCGGCCGCCAGCTGGATGCAACCCAGTAGTGGTAGTCTTGGCAGTCCTGGGGTAATGGTTGGACTTGGTGATCTTAAAAGTTCTTTTCCAACCTGGCTGATGATTCTGTGATTCTCAGTCCATCCCATCAGTGAGTAGGCTGCGAGTGCACAAGGAATTGGGAGGGAACACAGCATGACAGGTGACCCTAACTGACCTAAAGCTTTTCCATACCATACAACATCTTGCTCAGCATATAAAGCTGGGGGAAGAAGAAAGAAAGGGATGACATTCAGGGTTATGGCTTTTGTCTTCCCAAGTAACGATTATGAGTGATGAAACCCTGTTTTCCTGGAGATGGCTGAACACCTTCCTGTAGATGGGAAGTGGTGAATAAATTACAGAATCACAGAATCACAGAATCCTAAGGGTTGGAAGGGATCTCGAAAGATCATCCAGTCCAACCCCCCTGCGAGAGCAGGGTAACCTAAAGTACATCACACAGGAACTTCTCCAGGCGGGCCTTGAATATCTCCAACGTAGGAGACTCCACAACCCCCCTGGGCAACCTGTTCCAGTGCTCTGTCACTCTCACAGTAAAGAAGTTTCTCCTGATGTTCACATGGAACCCCCTATGCTCCAGTTTACACCCATTGCCTCTTGTCCTATCACTAGACATCACTGAAAAGCACCTAGCTCCATCATCCTACCAAATTCCTTGGTTTGCTTTGCTTGCATGCATAGATTTTGCTTTACCTATTAGACAATCTATTAGATTGTCCTCATCTCAACCTATGAGTTTCCTCAATTTTATTCTTCTTATTTTCCCCCCCATCCCACTAGGGGGGAGGGGAAAAGGGGGTAGAGCTGTATCTTGCTTAATTTCCAGCTGGGGTTAAGCCATGACACACAGAAAATCTTAACACATCTGCTAAAATAAAGCTACCCATGAAAGATTTCATTATTCCCTAGTTTCTTTCCAGCTAGTAAAGATTGATACGGAAACCTGGAGAAAAATCAACCTGAGAGTGTGTAAGTGATGCACACAGAGGTGCCTTTGGGTTGCTTCAAGTCACGACAGAGGACGATTTCAGCAAAGAAGTGAAAATCATATCTGGCTCCAAGTACAGATCTTGAATGCCTGTGGATCTGATTTCAGACACAGCATGGCACAGAGCAGAGTCTGCAAATGGCTGCCGTAAGAGATTAAATGAATCAGCCTTTTGAAATATTTATAATTGCCAATGGCCACTATTTTTTCCTATAAGTATCTTGAAAGAGAATACTAAGGGAGTGAGGTTAAAGATTCCAGGAGGAGTTTAGTTGTTGTCCTATCCAAGTAAATATAAATTTTGGTTTTGTACAATGCTTTTACTTGCATGACATAAAACAGCAGTGTGTGGATGCTGGGAAGGGAAAAATCTCTAGGTCTAAATCTCATTTGATGAAAACTGGTATAGTTACTTTGAATTTTGAGAATTCCTTTCAAATATGCTAAAAAGTAATTTCAATGGGTACTATTATAATTTTCTCTTTTGTCTTAAGAATTTAGCACACTTTTTCTGTAGGATTTTGCAGGGACCTTTTCTTCCATCAGAATTTGTACATAAGTCAACTCCAAATTTGCCTAGAAAAGTTATGTTGAGCTTGTTGTTTCTGGAAGGAATCCAGCAGCATCTTTGTATCTGGTTATCTCAAAACTTCACAACACTTTAATTCCGAGCCATACTGTTTTCCATAGAGGCAATATCTTCAGTGCTAGTCTGAATGCTCTGAATGTTAACTGTCTGGCTCTGGCTGGATTCTCTACATTTTCTGTCTGTGAACACGTAGCACATGGCCCTTGATTACTACTTTTAAATTGATCCATGTCTGCTATGAAAATATATTGCTTCATAAAAGTCTTTCAGAGTATCAGCTTCCAAATTAATGATGTTTCTCACAAGCTCTGACTTTGAAAGCTTACAGTACAGAATCATGCAGTCCAGCTACTTGAATCAAATTGAAATTCATCCATCTGCAATTCAGATCCAAATTTTTTCAGTGCTGTTGGCTCATCTTCATGTAAAGAGCAGCTGTTGTCCTGTTAAAGTGACTGTAAATTATTCTAACTTCAAGCTTCAAGAGTGAAATTCACCCTGCTTCACTGGGGACCACTTAATCCCCAGGATGTTCCTGGGCTTGGTCTTCAGCTGGTGGGAGCTGCATAAGTCTGCTGTAATTGATACAGCTGTGATGCCATACACCAGATAAAGATCTGCCCTGGCAGAGTTAGCTCATGGAAGCATGGTGCTACAACAACAGGGCAGCAGGTACTCTCTGAGTACAGAGTAATGTGGGGTCACTATGCTGAGCCATAAACCCTGACTTGTTATGCTAATTGCACTGAGTGCTTGCATCCATATATATACATTCCAGGTAAGGAAGTGATAAAAGGCTAGGGTTTCTTGTGCTGTGACCATCTCTTTTTATCTCCCTTCTTTTTGGGGGTTACATGTGTTCCGTAACACAAACACTACCACACCAGGGAAAGACTTGTTTACAGCAGAGATTCAATAAAGTGTCTAAAGTAAGAATTTTGTGATGAAAAGAGGTGGGCCCTAACCAAGAAGGAAGGTACTTGTTAAAGCAACTATATCAGAATAGCAGATGAATCATGATGTGATAGCAGTATTTGAAAGGATGTTTTGAATGGAGCTGTCAGCAAGTGTTTTAATAGCAAGTCTTCAATTTCTGCTTTATGGGGTTTTTAACCACCACGAAGAAAACATAAGTAACAAGGAGGGATTTAAGAATTGTTTAGTGTTTGGCTGTTCAAAGAAAGAAAAAGAGCTCTCCACATGCATTGCAGCTAATGAAAATTGCCATTATGGTTTTTTTCCCTCCATTTGCGGATGTTAAACACTGTAATAATGCAAAGTCCTTATGATTTTCTAAATCTTCTCAATAAGGAGGATATTATCTACTTATTTAATTACCAAATCTCTGATGGCAAGAAGCTGCTACCACCAGCAGCTCCAGCTCATTCACATAGTTCCCCTCCTTAATAAAGGGTCTTTGCAGTTAAAAACAAAGTAATAAATCAATCAAAAGCCCAAACTGCCAACAGATGATTAAAAAATAAAAAAAAAGGCAGTTCAGGGACAGATTTTCAATTGCTCAGCACCCACAACTGGGATTATTCTTTTGAAACAACACAGTCCTCCTTTAGGCACCTAGGATAGAGCCAGACAGTTCAAAAGTGCTCAACACATATTTCTTTGGAAAATGCACCTCTAACTGTGGCTTTGTGTCTTACAGCCATTGTGGCTTGCAAGAGTCAATTGCAAGTCACCCCCCTGCCAGAGGAAAGTCATCAGCAACACCCCTTCTGCAGGAAACTATAATAAAATACATTACTATACTTATCTGTGCCCTTGCCATTGCTTACTGCAACAAAAACAGAGGCAGCGGGTATATCAAGAGACTATTTTTGCCACACTGCCAGTGAAAGCAGCAGTAGCCCTGAACTTGGATTTCTGTTCAGCACTCAAAACCAGATGTCGGTATTGCAGCACAGACCCCTTACTAGTTCGAGTGTCAAGCTGAAACGTGAATGCTGCTTTCTGCCTGGCATGCCCTGAGGGTAATGCACCACTGTCAGGTTGAAAGTTTTCTGAATGTTCATCAGTCTAAAGCCAAAACTTGAGTAACAATTCAAGAGCACTTTACAGCTAATAAAAGCTGCAATAGCTTTCTCTGAAAACAGAGAATACAGCCCAAAGGCCTTTTAGCACATCTCTCCCCTCCAATAAGAAGCATTTGGTGGTATTAGCATACTACCTGTTTATTCAAGAGGATGTACAAAAAGTTCACTTAACAGTTCTTTTCTTTGCAGCCCACAGCTGTGTAAATATTATTCCAGCCTCTCCTCTGACATCCATCTAAGCTTCAGACCTCCTGAGCAAAATGATACAAACGGATCTCAGCAGTTCTGTAGCCCACCACTGTGTCCTGACACACCTTGGACTGAACATGTAGCTTCTGCTGTAAGAGAAGTGATGGTGTATGATGTACCCCTGAAGCAACAGCTTTACTAAGAACTTCCTAGATTTTAACCATCGAGCTGAGTATGATAAAAGCTTTGTGGAATCAGTGTACCGAGATTTGCATGACAACCCTAAAAAAGAAGCTAAATCACAGCTTTGCATTGTTTTCAACTGCTATGCTGTATAGTTACTATTTTGATTGGCCCAGATGAAACACTGTGTTAAGTTTTAGAAACTTCTCATCTTTGCTTTCAAGTCAATATACTTCTGAAGGCTATATGCCTTTCTCATTTTCTCTGTGGTAGTTAGGGAGATGAAATTCTTTCTGTATGCACCAGATATCCCTTACACAATGGCACAGAAATATTGATACTTTAATGTTGCGCAGTGGGTCACATTTATGAATTTCTGCATGCTTCATCACAACTTTAAATAATGAAACATTCTGGATAGGTACAAAGGGCCCAAACCCATTTGTCTGAGTAGCTCCAGCTTCCACTAATCTTCTTTCTGAACTAGTTACAGGCTGATTTTGAAAAGGCAGAGCTTCCTCAGGATCAATGCTACCTACCAAAATGATTTATTCAAGACAAATGTAAAGCAAAGCCTCCACTGCAATGCAATTTTCCACCTACTCCTTTCCCACCACCACAAAGAACTAAAGAAAGGCTCAGAGCTCCTATTTAGACCTGCAGAGCTTAGCTGAATTTCCCTTTCAGTTCATGCCAATATCCTGAAGAGCTACTCTGGTGTTTTTTGGGGCCTCTGATGTTACAGAGATCAGTAGTGAAGACCTTCACGTGCTGCAGAGATCACGGTTGCAAAACTCACTCCCTCTCATGACACTGCTGATGTAAGCTGTGAGATGGGGCTGTGCTGCTCTCAGCCCATTTGAACTTTGGGTTTACCCAAAACCCATTACAACATAAAGAAGGCAGTGAGGCTCACTGGACTCTCTCCCCACCTGGAATCAAATATGAGAAGACAGGACAAGAGTTGTGGGAACAGACCTACAGCTCCTCTGTGCAGCTGGGGCAGGAGATAGACAGTGGTTTCCTGTGGTAGGATGAATTCAGCTTTTCTGTTAGCTTTCCTTTGGTAAATTTCTGGGAATGAGAACTGCAATACCTCAGACTAATTTCACATTCTTTAAAAATGAGATTCAGACACTTTGCCACAAATAAATATTAAATATATCAACATGCAAGTCACCATCTATGCTTATATTCTCCCTCACTGTAACTTATGTAGATTGCCACCTATGTGCATAGCTTTCATTACAAATAAAACATAAAAGCCAATGCATATCCTGAAGAGCTATTTTTCTTTATTGCAACACCATTACACGAAGCCTACTAACATAAACAAAGATTGGACTCGGCTGTTTTTGAACAAATAGTCATTTATTGTCAATGCTTTTCAGGAGCTTTAATTTTCCTTTTTGAAAAGCATGATCCTGTGCCAACCTAACAAATGTGTAACATTAAATAATAAACAAAATAATGGGACACCCTGCCACACTAGTTTATAGACAACTTTAGACTGTCACAGTTGTACAAGTCTAAGCTAAGACATAAGCCCAGTTAAATAAAGAAGACGTATTAAATCAACAACCCACCTGCGGAGTCCCTTGGGGCACAGCTGCTGTTTCTAAATGCTACAACTGGCCTTTCAAGCAGGAGGATGCACAGGAGTAGCAGTCCAAGGGCAGAGCAGCCCATGTGCTGCTCTCTTCTCCCTGCTGCTGGAACAGCATGAAGACCAGAACCAGAGAGCCTTTTCCATGTACCATCATCTGGCACAGTGGCAGAGAGGACAGAATAGAGCTCCAAGCCTTGGTGCTTATTGAATGTTAATTCCACCAGAAGTCTCCATTTGAACTTATCATGAATCTTTTAAACTTAGCCTGGAGTAATCACAAAACAACCTATCCATTAGACAATGAACAAAGATTATTCAACTTCCTTGTACCACAGTGAAATAGCAGCTTCCTTCCTGCTAGTGATTGTGGTTGTGATTAACTGCGCAGTTCAAGGTGAAAGAAGAATGTGGTTCCAGGCATATATAGCTTCCTTTAACCTCAGCAAAACAGTGCCAGATATTTCAATTAGTGTGTACCAAGGTCATAAAATCAATTTCTTATCGCCGAAAAACACACATACTGTAAATTTCATTTTCAAGCCATAATCTCTAAATTAAATCTGTGTGCCTTAAAAATATACAGTGCAAAATTGCAGTCCTTCAGGCTCCCTCTCCTCCTGCAGCCAAGCAGCATTTTCACAAACATCACCTGGCTTTGTGCTCTATATTTAGAGCACAATGTTTGGTTAGATTCTAATCTTCTTGGAGAAGTCATTATCTCTTTCTTTGGCAAATAGAGGCCCAAAGTGTCAATTACCTTCTTAAACCTTTTCATACACACAGGGCTGAGCAGGGTTTGATATTCTGTCTGCCAACAGCTCAGTCGGCAATTTTTCACAGTCATACACAGAAAAATTGTGCACCTACATATCATCCTAGATAAATTACACATTTCAAATGAGGTTATAGACAACTTCACCACTCCTGGCCAGTTTATTCTGCAAGAGGAAAACAAACAAATAAAACAGCAAAAACAAGATAAAAAGAGAACACTTTGTCACTATTGAACTGTGTGAGTTATTGGACAGAGACAGAAGTAAAATGAATATGCCAGACTGGTAGGATATTATATGCAAATTAATGTAGCTGTGCAGAAATGACATCATCATCTCTTCTGTGTGCAATTCCTTATGATTCCTTCCTTATTAAGTGGGTAACACTAAGTTTATAGCCCCAAAGGCAGCTGCAGAATCTGATGGCTGTAGTGGGTTCTACCATAAGCAAACCTAGGTACAGATGATATCTCAAGGAAGAGGAATTTATGGAAGCAACTACTTTCCCATAAATCCCAGTCTTTCCTTAATAAAAGCTGATTTAATCTATACAACCACAGAATGAGTAAAACTGATGACTTTGATATTGCTTTACATTCCTTCATGGAAAATGTTGGGTTTTATCCACATACCTACTCATACATAGGTCCCCGCACACACTTGTGTACATTTAATATACATGTATGAACATACATGTTCTGGAAATATCTTTCATCCTTTTACTTCAAACTAACAAGTGAGAAGTATGTTTTGTTACTGCTGGGCCTATCTGGACTGCTTCAGATGCTAGAGATACAGGAAGTGAGTCATATGTCTGGTAAACACAAAGTAAGCAGACTCTGTAATAAGAAGTTTAAAGCTCCTTAAATGAATTATTCCACAGCTTCTAAACATGTAACATATTGATTGATTCTTAGTACCATAAAGCAGGATGAAAAGAGTATTTTCTCAAGAAAGGAAATTAGAATTATTTGGCAAGGGTTAAAACACATTTTGAATTAAACAAGTAAGAAACCATCCATGTGCAGATGATCAGCTTGAAAGTTTGGGTACATTTTTGAGAGAGACAAATAACTCTTTTCTACCACATCATCTACACACATCTTTTAAACCTTTCTAGATACAAACAGGACTAATTTAAAAGAGAGACTGGATACTATTAAAGATGTAACAAGAGGAAGTTTGGCTTCTTCCTGGCCCATTCAAAAAATGCATTACTGCATTTTAGTCATGCTCAAAGTACCGTTTCAAGAAAATGTAAACAAAAGCCATGGAAAAGAACAGATAGCTGCTTTTTACTTTTTCCTCTTATTTTTTTTTTTAACTTCCCCTTCTCTAGTTCTGTGTATGTCATGAGTCTACCATGACCTTGGTCAATAGCTTACTAAAGTCAGGGTAAATCTTGCCAGTTGTTATAGTGGGCTATATCTCTGTTCTAGGCAAACTGCATTTCCTGGCTGTAGGAAGGAAAGATGACCTTCTGAAGATTTCTCTCTTATCTCATTCAATAGAGTAACTGGGAGGGATTTTTTCATATGAGAAAACTAGATTCGGCACTTTGAATGCATAAAATCCTTTGTGTCAAATTTTTATGAATTTAGCAATTTACAGAGGTATGACAACTGGTGTAAGACAGCCTCCACTGTGTCTTATTCAGCAGGCTTGTTACTTCAAATATCCTGCACTGCTTTCCATCTAACCAATGTTCTCATGCATCACCAGGTGCTGTCGTAACACACTCTCCCCTTTAGAATCACAAATCTACTCTTAAAAGCTTCAACTAAAATATACTTTCAATAGTAGCTAGCTACAGTAAGTAATTTGAGTTCTAAAAACTAAAGTCAGCTCTACAAAATAATATTCTATTAGACAAAGGTACTCAGGAACATAAACATAGTTCTGTCCTTTGCAACTAGAAGGCAGACATGCAACTGCTGTTTAGTCCCCAGCAGTCTGCATAAATTATAACCATTAAAACCTTATCTGATTCACAGAAAATTGTATCACCTTGCATGTGAAAAGGCCATACATATATCTGTAGGTCCACAAATGGCCAGGAACCTGTTACGTTAACATTAGCACCCATGCTTTCCCAGGCAAGTGGGCTGTTATGAACCACGTTATCAAATCCTCCTGGATAATTTGTTCAGGCTTTTCAATTTCATGATTTTCCTACAGGTTTAGCCCAAAATGTGAGATCAAGGTACCTCAGCTGGGTAATATCTCACAGCTCAGCTGTCAACCTCTGCACTTCAAGAAAAGGTGAAAGACATTCAGCTACATTGAAGATGATACCGACTGATGAAGGGATGGAAGAGAAGGAAACTTTCTGTTCCCTGTAGACGAACCCTGAAGGTGTGGGCTTAATAAAATATAATACCTACATATGCAACAAACAGGACAGTGCCTCCTAACACTTCTTGGGATCAGCAGAAAGTCAGACACCTAAACCTGGAGCAGGAATTCTGAATTCAAAGATGACTTCTGCCCTTTCACATAGCCCACACTTTGCATTTACTATGCTCTACCCTAAAAATATGTAACAGATCCATCAGAATTTCGAGGCAAAACAGCAGAGACTGAGAGACAGGATAAGGAGGGAAGAGGAAAAAGAGTAAGGAAGAGTGAGAGATGAGCCTAGAGATTATGAGGAGTATGTAAAAATGGCTGGGAATCAGTAGTCTGCTTTGGTCTCCTTCATAACACATCCCAGGTTTTCCAAGCTGTCACCCACTGTGTGGAACCCTGTTATTTGTGTTTGGCTAAGGCATATCTTTCTCCTGCTGTGCTATGCTAGAGCAGCTGCAATTTGCCTTTTTATAGCTAGTGGTAACTGATAGCAGTGAAATGAATTTAGGAAGTGTGTGGATTGGATCTTCCATATCAGTGATTTCAGACTATTTGGTAAACACAGAAGTGACATCCAGTGATTTATGCCTGCTGGTAACAAAAAATAATTCTCTTCTGGTCAACCAGAATTTTGGTTAGGTCGCTTTCTATTGAAGGACACTTATGCATAGAAGGAAATGATTATACACAGTGGTTTTACAGGGTCATGTTAATTTAAGAGGTAAAAATTCCCACAAAACTATACACCCATTGGGTATTGCAGAATGGCAATAGGGACACCAGAGAATCAAAACAAATTCAGTGACTGCAATGAAAGTTGATGGTGGGACACAGTGACATCACATTAGAACAAAGAGCTGATGTATCACAGGAACACTCCTTTTTACAGCTGACAAAAGCCAGAGTTGGTCGTATGACACTCAGTAAAACAAGAAAATATGCTTGTGTTCAGATATTGAGTAGACTTTAAATTCGATTCAGATGAGTTTACAGAAATTGACCTGTGTTCTAACAGGGATTCTGTATTTTGATATAAAATACCACTTTGAACTAATGTATTTTTTGCCTCTGGAAAATGATAAATCCTCTTACACTGCACTTCAGAAAGAGTCAGTATCTTGCTTCAGTATACAGTTTCATTGATAGCCTGCATCCTTGCTCACTATTTCTGGAAGAGCTGTAACTATTTTGCAAGTAAGACTGATTAATTTTGTAGTATAATTTGCAAGTGACATTTACAAGGGAATATTGTGTGGGGATATCTGGGAGGGATATTGTGTTCAGACTTTTCCTGCTTGCCTGCCTACCCTCCTGGAACAAACAACACTGCTTCATTTTCCTTCCGTATTTTACAAAGTTAAAGTAAATACTGTGATCACACTGTTTACTTTAATTTCCTGCAGTGTGCCAGCAAAGCAGCAAATTGGCAGCCAGCAATCAAGAAGCAGCCAGTACTGAAACAGCAGAGCTGCTTAGGAAAGCATCAATGATGCCAAATAATTTTCCCCTCTGTTTTAAAAATAAAATATTGGCTTCTATGAAGTTTCACTTCCACACCAATCTTCTCTAAAGGATTTGGAATTTTGTTTGTTTCCTTTAATTTTCTTTTGGAATTATGAGCAACACCTAATTTATATGGCCAACTCTTTTTATATAAAGAAATGGATTTAAAAAAGTGGCAAATTCATGCTATTTATCTGTACAAATTCCATGGCATTTTTGCACAAAAGGAAGTTAACTTGTCTATAAATCAGTCTTATCTGGATATTTTTTATTTTAATGCCAAGAGCTCTAGCTGTGCTACTTCAATTAGGTGTATGATAACATGAGCCTAAAGCCTCATGCATTACATTCAGAACACACATCTGCCCAAGAATGGAATCCTAAGAGGCAAATAATTATATTTTCAGAGGTAGCTCTCTCTCATCTAATACTACATAAAGCAAGGAATATTAATACTAAAGAAGTAGTAAGAAGACTGGCATAGTATTTTGTACTTCAGAGGTGTAAAGCTTGACAAGGTGACTCATTTATTGCTTTCTGGAAGATATTGTACAGAAGGAATTTATTGCTATGTAAATTATAACTCTAATATACAAAAGAGGCCAGATCCTACAATCAGTTATTCTTCTGACTGTGTGCATTCCTGCACATACTCTTACTGAAGACAATGAGATTATGAAGAGGATTAGTTTATTGTTATTCTGGCCAAAGTTTGCCTTTGGAAAGTCCAAAACATGACCTATTTTATAGTGGTTGAAATCTTGTGGGAAAGATTGTAAGAGGATAATTATTTTAAAAGCCATGACTTCGACACCAGGAAATTAAATTCATATCTATATGTCTTTATCTATACACAGCAAATCCAATAATCTTGAGCTCTCTACAGTCACTTAGCCAGCTGGCAAAGGGAGCAAAGTAAAAACTAACAAACCCAATTCCTAAGGTATGCTGACATCAGTGATTCATGATTCATCAATAATGGTGCTCGGAAATAAGTGTAACAGGGCATTATTGCCTTTTGCAGCACAGTAAACTCAAGGGAAAATGTCTAAGTGCATCATATTGAAAAGATAGAGCTAGCAAAGAAATAACTTTTACAAGTATTTAAGAGGTGTTACAACCAAGTGAAAGTAGAGAAAAAACATAAACCTTTTAAAAACAGTGGGAATACCTATAAATAAAAGGGACAGTTTTCCAGCTACAAGCTTAAGTGGACTAGTATGAGAACTAGCATTTTTTTGTTCTCCAACATTTTACAAGGAGAAAGAATTTAAATTGCTTATTCCAGAATAAACCCTCAAAACAACAGTTCTGGTTTAATGGTCCACCAGGATAAGCACAATGAAGTTAGTTCTGTGCTGTGCAAAATTACTAACGCTGTTGGCAGTAATTATGACTCTCACAACTTATCTAAATCACTAAAAGGGCAAATATGTAACCACAAAGTATTATGTATACTTGTTAGAAAATTACTGTATTAACAAATAATGGACAATCTCATTTGAAGGTGACTGGACTATCATTGTAAAAACCTAGGATTAGTAACTGAAACAAAATGGGTAGCTATCCCTAGAACAGCAGATACACCTCATGCTTTCACTACATAGAACAAGAAGATCAAATACATCATTAAACAACTGAGGCTTTTCTTTATATTTTTGTAGCTTTATACTATTTATGATAAAGTTTGGCCTATATTTCTAATTTTTTTTTTTTAGAACCTACCCAATTAAAATCCAGATTACTTTTTTATGCTGTTAAAGGACTACTGCACAATATTAATAATGCACCGTGGAACATGCTGCTCCAGAGAAACCTTGGCTTTCTTTCAGAGGCAACAGCCACATAGTTCTGATACAAGCTTTGTTTGGCTAGAGGGCAAGTGACTTTAGTGGTTGTTAAAGTATTTTACCAGAGAAAATGTTCTCCTGACATAAGACTTGCTTCAAACCATTGCTGCTTAACTGCAAAGCACCACTAATACATCTAGTAGTTATTTTGACTGGACTGACATTGCAAAATTCATTTTAAAGATTGAGTTTCCAAACACTTAGTATAATTCTTAACAAACAATTGATTGACAAGATCTGCAAACATATATTTGACTGTACTGAGTTTTCTTTATGTACTCTATGAAGGTTTTTATGAAGTTTGAATGTAGATTTCCCTAAAAAAATACAGGCAAAAAATAATGAAAGTAAAAGATACTATACAAGGAAAAAGACTATGGAAGGTAAGATAAATCTAGCCTTATACAAATGGATTTAATAGCACTATACCGGGTACAGGTATAATGGATGGATTTAAGAACATCAGTGATGTCAGTGAAGAACAACAGGTACCCTTACTCTAAATATAATTAATGATTCATAATCACAACTTTCTAGAAAAGTACACACAATGTAGAGGATAAAGCATCATGGTAGATAAATAAATCCTGGTTTGATCTGTTTCAGGGAGCATTGCTAAAAATTGACTTGCTTTATTTCTTTCTCTGCTTTATTCACAAGCGTAGGCCTCTGACTCTGCAAATATAATGTACACTTTCAAATCAACCAGCTTACTCATGGTAGTAAAACTGAATTAGTGCAAATACAATACTAGTGTAGTGAAGGCCATTCCTTCTTATTTCTCTCTGACCAGCTCAATAGACAAATAATGATTGACCTATATATAGGGCAAGGCTAGCATTAAATTTAAGAAATATGTTTAGTGACTGCATGGCACGTGATGCAAAGAAGAGGCTTAGACAACAGTGTTTGTTCAGGCTTAAGAAGACAAGGCAAGAGGGAAATCATTGTTTCTTACAGCTACCTAATGGGAGGTTATGGGAGTTTAGAGGGGATATGAAGCTAAACTATTATTTGAAATGTACAGAAGAGGCAAAAGTTACAAGCTACAATAAGAGAAACCACAACTAGATATTGAAAAAAGTTTTCAAAAATGTAGTAGTCATCACACTTATTCTACCTAGGTTACCTAGTCACATGTATACCATGCTAGAGACTAGAATTGGAGGCCCAGAGATGTATGTAGTTTTCATCCTTGGAGATACTCAAATCTCAGCTGGACAAGGCCCTAACTAATCTATAAATTGTACCTGCTCTGAGTGGGGAGCTGAACCAGATGACCTCCATAGGTCTGGAAGAGAACAAAATTATTCTATTTTTTTTCTTTTTAACTCCTTACTCTTTACTGTTTTAGACAGCTTTATTTTAGTGTAAGCATTCCCAGCCTATAAAAGGGTAGGCAGCTTTCTTAGGAAAAATGTCCTTGCTTTCTAAATTTTCTTAAAACAAGCACACTTCCAGGTACACCATGGCAAATGAGCTATAAAAATCCAAACTAAACGTCAGCCGCTTACCTATGCAAATACTAAACTGAAGTGCCTCTATTACTTCTAAATTTCTCAAGATGTGTGAAACAAAAAACCTGATCAAATGAATGCTTACTATTTATAACTATTTCTCAGGACACTGAAAATTTAGAAGACTCTTATTAATTCAGCCTGCTTGAATCTGGGCATACCTATCTAATAGCAGAAATAAGTACTAGAGCTACTCATAGTGGAGGACAACTCAAAAATAAAGGCAGGGAAAGTGTCCTTTTCTTCAGATGTAGTGGAAAAATTAACATTGGCCTCATATGCAGGCATGTCTCTGTGGCACAAACACCTCTGCAGTCCTCTAGAGTAGCCCAGGAGCTGTGTTTTTGATCATGATCAGCTGCTGGGAAGAGTGGTCTAGTGTTGTGTGCATGTGAATGAGATGAGAGGGTTGTAATGTGGCAGTCATGTCAACTCTATGCTTCAGAGGTCCTGAGTCACAAGGGAAATTGGTGAAGCTGAATCAGATAAAATACATCAACATCTCTCATGGGAAAGCTGGAAAACATATTATACTCAACTGAGATGCATGGTATGCTATATTAAAATATTAGACTGAGAGTAAATTGTAGAATTTTTCAGAAACAAAGTTTTTGGCTTTTTAAGGTGGTGTGATATAAGATTTAATCCTTGACCTAATGAGCTCTTGAGTAAATTTTTTCCAGAAAGCACATAACAGAAATGCATATATGTAAAATTTGTTTACCGTAGCAGAATGTTATGCCATTTCCTGTATATCCTTGGGAGCAATAGCAGCCTGTTGTCCCACCCTGAACTTCACACCTGGCATCTTTGTGGCATGTCATGTTGCAGCTTGCAGAAGTGTAGCCATAGTCCAGCAGACTGGAAATCAGAACTGGAACAAAGGAAAACCAGACTTATGTCTTTATCTAAAAGCTTCATTCTGAGCTCTAAAACCTAATCTGGACAAAAGGTATCTACAAAATTGGTATATTCCAGTAAACTTATCATCATGGACTCAGTATATCACAGAATGGGGCAAGGACCACCAACTACAAGGACTTATTTGGTAAAACTACCCAAGGGCTAGAAACAACAGACACTGTAGATTAAGATATTGTGTATGTACTCAAGCAGTATAAAATTGGTAAACAACATCGAAGTTACTCAGTGATTTGGGGAAAACATTCAAAACCATTTCAAAGCTCTCTTAGTACTCAGTAAAGCACGGACATTTATTTGTACTCTGAATTATGTAGTGAGTGTAATCCAAGCTGCCCTACACATATCAAGTAAAAATACCAGAGTTCCCCTAATGGGAATTTTTATTTTTATAAGCACTTCCATACTTGTGTAGCTAACACATATGCATGGTCTGAGACATTAAAATGACATTATGATATTAGGGTTTAAAAACTTATCCAGTCTACTTAAAGTTAATCTCTTAACATACTGTTTCCATGTTATGAAATTTTTGTCTTCTTTTTTCCATACATAGGACAATTCCTAAAGGGTATATCTACTTTCCCACTGCATGAATACATATGGTTTTCAACATGAAGAAAAAAGGAATCTCTCCCTTTAAGGAAACTATTATAAATATACACACCCTGTAATAGGTTAAAAATGAAGCAGTTAAATCGGAAGGGAAAGTAAGTTTTTTAATTTGTTCTTCATAAATCATTAGTAGGACACAATGGAAGCTGCAGAACACAAAGATCCTTTTGGATCTTGATTTTCCATATATAAATATTATTGTAGATAGCTTACTGTTACAAGTTTCCTTGCTTCAGGAAATCTCTCTGAGGCATTGTTTTCTTGGACAAATTAAAATTTCTCGAAAAATTCAGAAGACTAAAACTTACACACTTTTTTTTTTTTTTTTTTTTTTTAATTTTTTAAAAACCAATTTTATTTTTTTTTTACCNACATTTCATGGAAAGTTAATCTTTCCACACAGAGATGTTATGCAGAAAAAAAATTAAAACTTTATTCAGGGCTACTTATTTAAAAAATAACTTTACTAATTTTTTCTTTTTTTTTTTTTTTTTTTACAATTATATATAATCCACATTGATTTAGTTATCACCAAGTTTCATCTTTTCCCTCTATTTTTGAGAGAGGAGATCATTTTCCAGAGATTAAAACAGAAACCTGTTTGATTCTGTTGACATTTTACTGTTCATAACTTGTGAAATCTAAAACTCTCCCAAACAGAGAGGGGGAAAAAAAATAATAAACACACCACAAGCCCACAGAACCCCACAATGTTTCTATTTTTTACAGAACAAAACCCACAGTGAGATAAATGCTGGTATTTGTGGGATTTGGTTTTGGAATGATCCTAACCATGCAATTACTGAATCTGCTAGCAGCCCTGATCAAATCTAAAGGGACTTTCAGTCCCATGTACCCAGCAGCTTTCCACCACCTCCAACACATCCTTTCTCCTTGCCAGACCCCACTCCCTTCCCACCTGCCACTTGCTTCCCAGGGAAGGGGATTTCACCTACCTAGGAATGGAAGCAGTTTCATTGGTGATGCTGTTTGCTGTGCAGTGCCTGGTGCAGAGCCCCTGTGTCACAGAAAAAAACTCCCTTCCTTAAAATGTATGAACATGTGCAAAATATGCACACATGCCTATCAGGAAAGCAACGTGCTGTTGAAGGTGCAGCCCTGACACTGCCCTTTGTCCCAAGGTTCACGCTTCCAAAAGCTCCAGAGCCTCACAGGCAGGACAGGAAGGGTCAGGAGGGGCTTGGGACTGAGTCTTCTGGCAAGTAGGGAATAAACTGAGAAGGGAATAAATAAGAAAGTAAAAGAGAAGCAGAAGCCTGGGTCTTGCAAGCGACATCAGAGAAGAATTCAGGGTTGAGTGGGCTAGAGGACCTGGGATAGTGCCTAGGGCAGAGGGAGGATGAAGGTGGAAGGGGTGAGCTGAAGCCGGGTTGCAGAAGGAATAAAAGAGTAACAGAAGAATGGCAGAGCAGATCAGGGAGGGTGAGAAAGAGGTGGAGGAGATTAGTAACTACCTCAGGGTTTACGAGTTTGGAGTCAATGGTCTACAAGCTTCCTTCCACCTTTTCCTTGTGAGCTGAATATCTGTGAGCCCCAAGACCCGTTTTTCTTTTTTCTGTTGTTTTCTTTTTGAGACAGTCTTGGCTGACTGCAATTGTTCTTCCTACTGCTTCCTTTGGTTTTGAGATAGGTTCTTACTGCAGCCAAGCAATGCTACTTTAAGAGTATTGGCCAGTGAGGGAGGTACAGGAAACCTACTTAACTCTGCTTTGTGAGGAAAACAAAGACATATAGGCAGGGAGGAAAGAGGCAGGAAGGAACCATATGGCCAGGAATCTCAGGAGCTGATGAAGCCAATGTTTCTAGAAGTTCGTAGGACTGAAACAGTGTGTTGTGTAATAGGACATATTCAATATAGCCAACTTGGTAAAGCATTTGGCATGTGTTAAATGTGAGAGTGGTTCTATCCTCATTATAGCATCCTAATTGATGAGACTTCAGCATGTACTTACATTATGCATGGACATGGCAACATTTTCTCTAATCTTGTTATGGTTGATGTGGATGCCTTCATTACCCAGCTTCTCGGAGATGATGACTCACATACTGAAGCACTGTAAAACCGACCCATTGATGTATGCCTGTCTTTATAGATGGAAGCCAAGGGATATGCACAAAAAGACATGCTGCTGGATGAGTGGAGGATCTCTCTAAACTAAATAAAATATACATGAGGCTATGGAATGTCAGTGTGACAAAATATTTTATGTCTGACAAGAAAGTTCTGAGGTTGCAACTTTGGTAGGGAACTGACAGGAAAGCATCAGCTTGCTCTTAAGAATTACCTGTAGATGTGGCAACATTTTTTTTTTGAACTTGTTAGGAACTATTTGCTCATCATAACTTTCCAGCTTCCTGATGGATGGAGTTCAATGGGTTAAACTCTACTTGGACCAGCATGGTTCAAGGCATGCAGAAATAGCACGTAGGTGTCTGGCTGGCACAAAATTCTTCTGTAGCACCTTGGCAAAGCGAGAGGAAGCTACAGTAACCGGATGTCAATTTTTGTTGAACCACAGAATAATGAACAAAGGGTCCAGGTGTAGGAAGGCTCTTTTTCTCTTGTTTGATTTTTTTGAGGGGGGAGGGGTAGGACTTAAAGGGGAAGAGAGGAAGGGACTAGGAGTTAGATTGTTTTGTTAAGTTTTTCCATAACCTGACGCACAGAGACTCAGAGGAACAGAAAATCAGATGGACTGAGTGGAGCTCTGATCTGCATGTCCTGTCTTTCATGCTGAAACATTAAACTGTAAGCTTTGCTTGTCTGTACTAACTTACAGATCCTGCTGCTAAATTTCACCTAAGTAAGGGCTGGGTTTGGAAACCTACAATGCAGAAACTACATCTTATTTCCCTTTGTCTTTTTACTCCCCCAGATCGAGCTAAGATAAGTTTAACAATAAGCAAGTGGAGAGAGAGAAGTTACAAGCTAACATTCAGGTCTTAAGAACTTTAAATATATTTTCTAAAAGTCAGAGATGTACATTTCTATTTCCTTTAGACAACAGCTTCCTGCAAGGGCTGTTTGGATAGACTGGTTAGACAGCAATTTCATGAATCATAGAGATAGTAAATTTATAGTAAAAACTTTATTTTCTGATTCAAGGCCTATGGAGAAATTGTGGATGACTCAAAAAAAAAAAGGCCATAATCTCACTATAAGGAGACGTATGCCTCCTTTCCTTTCTGCTAGAAAAGCACACGATAACTTGCTTCTTAGTAGTCAATGGTCCAAACTTATCAAGAGAAATATGTAAATCACATAAGAATAGTTTCTATCTGGAATAGCATTGTTGAACTACTTACTCCACTCACAGGCATAGTGGACAACGTCAAAGGCAGTCCATAGGTCTAATTGGGAAATGGTTTGCATTGTGAGGAGGGAGCACATAAAGAAGAAAGATGTCAAAGAACAGAGCAAGGACAGAAGAAGGAAGGTTAGGTTAAGAGGAACTGGGTGATAAAAGGAGCTTCGATCAGATTTAGAAGGCAATAGGGAGACAGGGAAGAAGAGGGATTTAGGAATATCTTAATGAGATCTCAATACTGGGAGCAGTGGATTACTTTTGCATTAGACTACTTTAAAAACTGGCTAATGTGAGTGTCATTTAGAGGCTGAAGACAGCAAGGTCGTAGTAGGCATGGATGTGGAGAAAGATGGACTTGACAAATATTTTGTGGGGAGAATGAAGAAGAAAGGGGAGATTTCTGAGACATTGTAGAGATTAAACCATGAGGATTTACTGGTAATATCTATTGGCACACAGGGATAAAGAGTTAAACAAGTGGAGATGAGCAGATGAACACATAAGAAAGCAGACACTTTCAAATTTGTGCTGTCAAAATTTCAAAATACACTAAGAATAAAATATTGAGGTGTCACAAAACTGAAGGGTGTCTGTCTTAACAGGCAGGAAGAAGGGACATGCACAAATGTGCATATTCTTGGAAGACTGGAGAATAGTCTAAACTAAGTCAAATGGTGCAAGAATGTGGAATGTCAGTACTGCAGAATCCACCCCTGCTTGCCTCAAAATGAAAAAGCATTAAAAATAAATGGTTTATGAAAACTCTCCAAAAGACAGCTTTTCCATTCTTAAACATGGGAAGCAAAGCCTCAATTCTGTACTTAAATGTGTTGTTCGTTTTATAAATAGGCTCATTTATCTTTGCAAGACTGAGTTAAGAGGATGTGAATATACACAGGCTAACATGCTTGACTTCAAACCACACATTTTTGATTACTGATCACTGTGATTACAACATGTTATTGCACTGTGAATGTAGAATTCTCAAGGTTGTTGGTTATTGGCTTTTTTTTTTTTTGCTGGTGAACTTATAGGGAGACATCAGCCTGCTCTCAGAAATTACCAGATATTTTCCAAGCTTTTATCATGAAGAAATGCATTTATTCACAGTGGCTTTAAAGGTAATTGGGATCCTGATTGTGCAGACAATGCTACAAAACTAACACCCACAGCTGATGAGAGAAGAAAGTTAACATTTCCTAGAGCTCAGTCTCAGGTAACTTTCAAAAGATAAATATAAAGCAACTGCTTTAATTCCGGAAACTGCCTATAGTATCAACAAAGGAAGAAAAAACTGAACAGTGCTAGTATTAGGCGTGTTTCTTTTAAGTTAACATAAGCATGACCAAGTCTATGAAAGACATTTATTCCTTTGGTGCAATCAAAATTGGACTGCTAGCTGGATATTTGCCTAAGATTCTCACTACATCTGTAGTTTTATATTACACTGGGGAAAGACAAGTGTGGTATATCAGGTATATCAGTGTATTTTTTTCTCAAATTAGCAGGTAAGTATGCCAGTAGATACTTAACAAGAGCCAAAGGATGTCATGTCATCTGGTGGGCATCTTATAAATCTATCTGCCAGAGGTTGCTGACCCCACTTTCAGACCACTACGGATCATCCTGAGAGGGGATGGTAAGAGTATGCATCAGACTGAGAGATCCTGAGTGCTATGGGTAGGGTTCATAGTTCTTCAGTCTCCTTGTCACTGAGTACCACATATATTCAGCACCCTCAGACTCTGGTATCTAACCCATCAACATTGTGCTCAACATAATCCACTTTGTGCATGCAGAACAACCACATGCACATGCATGCACTCAATTTATCTCTATCACATAAGCACATATATGTATCTGTTACTGAATTGGGCTGATATATATTTGATATGAATAATAATAAGATGATCATGACCTTTCAGCCTTTGCTTTTTTTGACAAATGACTCTTCACTTGAACCACCAGGTTTGCTGCCAAAAGGAAAATGGGATATAAAACAGACAAAGGATGCACAAATGCCTTGGATAAAGCTTTTTCTCTGATGCTTTCTATTTTTTTTTTTTAAATATTAAATTCATTTATGGGTTTCATACCAAATCCTATCACTTCAGGAATTTAGATGGTCTTTATACTACTTCAGAAATGTTTCATTTATCCTAGTCACTAGAGCAATTACAGGGTTGGGGTTTTTTTTAGTCAATAAAGTCTGGATACAATTGAAAATGTATTTAAATGTCAGCTCAAAATAATGAATTTACATGGTTGTTTACAGTTATTTTCAAATAAAAAAATCCAGGGAAAACATTTTCTGAACACAGATTAGTCTACCATAGAGCAGCCTACCTCAGAGGACTCTAGCTCAAAAGTATTGTTAGCATCTGTTTTATAACTGCCTCACCTCACCTTCCTGTCTGAGTGCTTCATGAATGCTTATCATTTTATGTGCAAACATCATATTCCATCTGAACATACAGGGCTGAATATATCTCCTGGGATGATGTAACTCTAGGCAATTCTGAAGCAATAAACACACAATCACAAATAAACATATGCATGCACACATCCTACTAAATCTGTGTAGCTATGTCCATCTGAAAGAAATTGAATATTTCAGTGCTCAGAGCCAGTTTCTTTCTGCTCTTTGCTTTACCTTGGATGAAGTCATGAAATGAGGGAATTTAAAGTGAATGCAATGTTTCTGAAAGCCAGATTAACTGCCCTGAAATTGGGCTCTGTTTCCACATCTGCTATAATACAGAAGAGATATACATGCTGAGTATAAAGGTCCTCACAGCTAAAAGGGATAAAGTAATTCCATTTAGAATCATAGAATCATAGAATAGTTAGGGTTGGAAAGGACCTTAAGATCATCTACTTCCAAACCCCCTGCCATAAGCAGGGACACCCCACACTAAACCATGCCACCCAAGGCTTCATCCAACCTGGCCTTAAAACACTGCCAGGGATGGAGCACTCACAATTTCCTTGGCAACCCATTCCAGCATCTTACCACTCTAACACTAAAGAATTTCTTCTTTATAGCCAATCTAAACCTCCCCTGTTTAAGTCTGAACCTGTTACCCCTTGTCCTGTCACTACAGTCCCTAATGAAGAGTCCCTCCCCAGCATCCCTACAGCCCCCTTCAGATACTGGAAGGCTACTATGAGGTCTCCACACAGCCTTCTCTTCTCCAGGCTGAACAGCCCCGATTCATTTAGCCTGTCTTCGTATGGGAGGTGCTCCAGTCACCTGATCATCCTCGTGGCTCTCCTCTGGACGTGTTCCAACAGCTCCATGTCCTTTTTATGTTGAGGACACCAGAACTGCACACAATACTGCAGGTGAGGTCTCATGAGAGCAGAGTAGAGGGGCAGGATCACCTCCTTCGACCTGCTGGTCACACCCGTTTTGATGCAGCCCAGGATACGGTTACTTTCTGGGATGTGAGCTCATGTTCATCGACCACTACCCCCAAGTCCTTCTCCACAGGGCTGCTCTGAATCTCCTCTTTGCCCAACCTGTAGCTGTGCCTGGGATTGCTCTGACAGGTCTAGGACCTTGCACTTGGCATGGTTAAACTTCATGAGGTTGGCATCAGTCCTCCTCACAAGCATGTCCAGGTCCCTCTGAATGGCATTCCTTCTCTCCAGCGTATCCACCGAACCACACAGCTTGGTGTCATGGGCAAACTTGCTGAGGGCACACTCAATCCCACTGTCCATGTCACCAACAAAGATGGTGAACAAGACCGGTCCCAACACCAATCCCTGAGGGACACCACTCATCACTGGCCTCCAGCCGGACATTGAGCCATTGACCACAACTCTTTGTGTGTGGCCATCCAGCCAGTTCTTTATCCACCAAGTGCTCCACCTATCAAATTGATGTCTCTCCAATTTAGAGACAAGGGTGTCATNACTCTTTGGGCCATCCAGCCAGTTCTTTATCCACCAAGTGCTCCACCTATCAAATTGATGTCTCTCCAATTTAGAGACAAGGGTGTCATGTGGGACAGTGTTGAATGCTGTGCACAAGTCCAGGTAGATGACGTCAACTGCTCTACCCCTGTCCATCAGTTCCATATCCCCATCATAGAAGGCCACCAAATTGGTCAGGCAGGATTTCCCCTTAGTGAAGCCATGCTGGCTGTCACCAAGAACCTTGTTGGTTTTTCATGTGCCTTAGCATGCCTTCCAGGAGAATCTGCTCCAAGATTTTGGCAGGCACAGAGGTGAGACTGACTGCTCTGTAATTCCTCGGATCATCCATTTTCTGCTTCTTGAAAATGGGGATTATATTTCCCTTTTTCCAGCTGTTGAGAACTTCACCTGACTGCCATGATTTTTCAAATATGATGGACAGTGGCTTAGCAACTTCACTCGCCAGCTCCTTCAGGACCTGCAGATGGATTTCATCAGGTCCCATGGACTTGTGCACGTTCAGGTTCTTCAGATGGTCTTGAACCAGATCCTCTCCTACAGTGAGCCCAAGGTCTTCATTCTCACAGACNTCAGGTCCCATTGTGCACGTTCAGGTTCTTCAGATGGTCTTGAACCAGATCCTCTCCTACAGTGAGCCCAAGGTCTTCATTCTCACAGACCCTGTGTCTGACTTCCAAGACTTGGGTGGTGCGGTCAGAGCATTTGCCATTGAAGACTGAGGCAAAGAAGCCTTCTCCAAATCTTGCATAGCCAGTTCTCCTGATAGCTTCCGGATGGGGCCTACATTGTCCCTGGTCTGTCTTTTATTCGCAATGTACCTATAGAATCCCTTCTTGTTATGCTTAACATCCCTAGCTAAGTTTAATTCTAACTGGGCCTTAGCTTTCCTCACCTGGTCCCTAGCTTCCTGGACAACATCCCTGTATTCATCCCGGAGCGCCTGTCCTTACTTCCACCTGTTATAAGCCTCTTTTTAACTTTGAATTTTTCTCCTTATCTATCCAAGGAGGTCTCCTGCCTCCCCTGCTGCACTTCTGTCTAGTTGGGATGAAGGAGGGAATTTTCAAGTCTGTTTATGTTCTCCTGGGACTGCTCATGCTATGGTACTTGCAATGATAGTGACATCTCTGCAGGATAGAGTGAACCTTATGAATAATTACACCAATGAAATGCCAGATTATCGATTGTTTTAATCCACACTCATTTTATACCAGAGCATTAGAAGAGAAGGGCTCTTACATTGCAGTGTTAATATGCTAACTGCCAGATAACCAGGCAAACTCCTAGACGACAACAATTAACTCTGTTTAACTCACATGGGAGAGGAGTTCTGACACTCCTTGTTCATCTATCATATACTCTTTCACTTGAAGTAGTGGCAAGTCACTGTCCTAACCTGTCTAGTGTTTACCCTCATAACACTCCAGGCAATATTCCAGCAGGCCAGTATGCCACAAAAACATCCTAGATCTTACCCTGGGTAACAGGCTGTAAAATGGTCAGATTACAAGGTTTCTGTCCCTATTGAATTAAGTTCCATGTCTGTTGAGGAATGATTAGGTCCTCAGTGAGGATCTCAGGATCTGGTCATACACTTCCCAGGAACCTCCAGCTGCTGTGGGTTTATATCTTGCAGAAATGCAGGCCAAAAGGGAGTTGAAGAGGTGGTATGACTGTCTAAATGTGGCCACAGAGATGGAGAGCACTGGGGTCAGATGAGGTATACAATGCTGTAATAGAAGATGCTCTTTTCCATACTCTTAGTCCCTCACAGTTATGAACGTCCTGGTTAACAGCCCATAAAAGCACTGCCCCTCTGCTGCTTTTGTGCTTTGCCCCACTTCTCACTGTCTTGCCATATCCATAGCCCTCTTAGCCTTTCGACCTTTTTTCTCCTCACCCCCCCCCCCCCCCCCCCCCCCCCCCCCCCCCCCCTCTTTCCCCTTTACTCCTCCACTC
>NDXB01016648.1:30932-44032 GCA_002631895.1 Agapornis roseicollis
AGTTTCATCTTTTTTTTTTTTTTTTTTTTTTTAAAGTATTCTGTAAACAGTAAGAAACTGGTCCCCCCTGCCACCAGGGATGGTCTTTCTAAAGCAGACGGTAAGCGCTAGTTTTGCCTCACATATAGCACCCAGTGCTGAATACTGAATGTGAAGTTTGATCCCAAAGTGCTGATAAAATACAGCTGATTTCTCAGCTTTGGCTGACAAGATTTGTTCATGCTTAAAAAAATAACACCTCAAGTGACAAGCCCTCAAGATTTCAAAGGAAGCCTAAGAGAATTTTGTTCAATCAGGAGGTAACAGAGATGCTCTTCCTGACACATTGCTGCAGTCTCAATGGAATAAGATAGACACTGAGGAGGGGGAAATATTACTGATCAGGTTAACATGAAAACTTTCTTTGCAGGCGCTAATTGGAATGCAAATCTTTGTACCATAAAAAACCTGAGCTATGAATAGAGCATTGGAGTTTAATTGATCAAATCTGTCAGTTTCTAAAAAAACAGGAGATACATGCTCTGATATACTTGACTCTCAACAGTTTTATTAATAGGTATATGGTACTTCAGCTTCCTTAGAGATGTAGGTATAAGACACTGTATATTTTTATACTTCAGTGGATTTCATATGAAAGGCACACAAAAAAGTCTGATTCATAAGGTGAGCTGGAATATGCCTGGCAATGGGCACTGGCAATACCATCACTAGCTGAACTGTTGAGGCAGCAGGGGTTTACTACAGCAAGAGGTGGGGCTGGCAGCAACTGAATATCATTGAAGTACAGAGGAATGCCATTGTTGCATGAAAGAAATTACAATAAAATGTATTATACATAATCTTGTGAAATACCAGAAAGTCTGAGAAAGAAAGGGGAAGAAAAGCTCTACCTTAGGCTAATTATTGTTTCAATTTAATTGCCAAATAACTGTTAGCACTAATGTGATGATATTTTTCCAAATTTTCTGCTCCAAGAAGCTAACGAATTTATGAATCACTTACTGAGTGGTACACTCACCTTTGGATGGATATGACAGAGTGTATGGGTGTATGTGTGCAAGGAGACTGCTGGCCCATCTGCACAATGCTTATTGGTATGCAACATGACAACTTCCCCCACAGCTGCTTTCTCATTATAACTCAGATGGGTTAGTTTCAAAAATCATTTATCCACTAAGTCACTCTACAGATGTTCACTTTCACCCTATGAATCCTCTCCTCTATTTCCTCAAAGTGAATTATATTTTTCTCAAATCCCAGACCAGAATTTATCAAAGCATGAATCAGAACTTTTCAAAATTACTGTAATTAATGGAAAGCCTGTAAAATCCTTACCTATGTAATGACAAGTATAAAAGCCTGCAATGAAGTGTCATTAAAAATTAAGGTATAAATTAAAGATGAACTGGAATTCTTTTGTTAACATTTCCTCCCACTTCCCTCCTCCCTCCTCCCAAAAACCCCAGCTAAACCATCCCAAACAAAAAAACAAAGACTTTGTGATCTTGTAATCCAAACTAACAAAACTCAGGTATATAGCAAAATGTATGGCATCATGCTGTTTCATTAACATGACTGTTATATGACTTGTGTTTTATTATTGGCATAATATTTAATAGATTATGCTTGCATTTTCTGTTGCATACCTGGTCTCACATTATGGCTCAAAGATTTATTCTTTAAACAAAAGAATATGAAAAAGGAAATAAAAAAGGTAAATTAACAGGGATATATTTCTACTCTGTCTATAACCACATGAAGCTTTTCTGATTTTTCAGCAATTCCAAAAAGCCTGAGTCAAAATGAGAAAGCATGAACTGTCTGAAAACATATAGCTTTAAAAATTAAAAGAGCAAAGAAAAAAATCTTCAAATAGAAAATTTCTTTCAATTTAAAATACTGAAAGATCAAGATATTGAATCAGAGAAAATAATTTTAACCTCTGTTTCACTTTTTATTTAAATTTCCATCCGTCTCTTCTTGACAGAAACAATTCAGAGAAATTGAAATGGAACCAAGTAAAAATTCATTGCCACCCAATCAGTATTTTCCAACAAGATTTGACCCACTTCTACCATTCTTCTGAAACTTGGCAAGGAGATTCACTTGTTTATGATTTTTTAAAGTTATTTTTATATTTTTTCCAGAAAAAAACTCCACAGCCAAGGAATAAGTGCCAGAATAAATACATTTGACAGCTCATGGAGAGATAACTTTCTACCATTAATCCTTCTGCCTATTAACAGTATAAATTTAACCTGCACAGTATCCTCCTCCTGAGAGTATGAACAGTTAGGTATGGAGACATTAAGTGAAAAGTGAGTGACTTGTTACCATGCAGGTGCATTGAGGCTTTGTGGATGTGTGCAACGTCCTGAGGACCAAATCCCAAAGCTGTGGTGGGGCTCTGACACCCAGGGGTAGGTGATGAGGGGCTGTCCACAGATACTGTTTCATGGCCAAAGCAAATGCAAGAGGAAAGTTCTGAATGGTCACGCACCCACCATCCCATCACTGACACCCAAAAGAACATATTATGATCAGGGACAAGTTCCATGGGGAGGTGGTGGGCAGCCCTCGTAGGGCAGAGCACTCTTGGTGGGGAGAGACAGCCCAGAAATGTAAACTGTAAATGATGCTTCCTTGTTCTAGGAGAATCTGGGCCAGAAACTTGTATAATGTGACTTTGCTCAAAACGTCACAGCAGTGACTTTCAGAGCATTTCACTAGAGAAGCAGAGAGTATAAATATTACTGTATAATTAACATTATACAATATGTTTCCTATACAAGCTGACATAACTGTCTATATTTCAAGTGGTAGGTTTATACAGCAATGGATGGAAATGAGCAGATTTACTGCAAATACTACCATAAATAAACTTTCCCAAACCAACATCGGTAACACAAACAAATGATTATGTCTGTTGTCTGAAACACAGCAAAAAGTAAAATTGTGGCAGGTGTGACACCTGATAGCTAAATTGAAATTTATAGAATGCATATGGCAGAATTTCATTTCTCCTTTTCATTTAGGGATCAAAAACTAGATGACAGACAGTGCAAAATGAAAACAGATGAAATGAATTTCTGCATGGATCCTGCCAAGTTTCATTTTCACCACAAGTTCTTGGAAAGCCCAGAACCTATTCCCACGTGCATGGCCAGAATTTGCAGATTCTGTGCTTTACCTCTTCATCCTGCCATCTGATGGTTTGCCAAGTCCTATGTGCTGCAGAATGATTGCAAAGACAAGTCTGCTTATTATGATACTAAGATTTTTCTGTCAGACTCAATAGCCTAATTTTATATAGATTATAAATAAAATATAATAATATATATAAATATATAGACAGAAGCATGCACATTAGTTATAAAACTTCTCAAAGTCACAGTCACTATAATGCTTTCTCTGATGAAAGAAGGAAGACTGGACAATAAATGAAGTGTAATGGAAATTCGATATGAGATTTTTAAATGTGTGCTGAGGTAAAAGGTGAACCTAGTTAACTAAGCAACAGATCCTTTTACTCGTTCAATATGAAACAAGATTCTCTGTGGAATAAGTTTCAGACAGACATGGAGAATTTATTTTTAATCAGCTTTAAAATACAGTCTATAATAAGCATGCCCTGAGGCAGTTGCACTGTGCATGCCATCATAAAAAGAAAAAAAAAGGAGAAAAAAAAAAAAAAGCCTACAATGGGGCTAAAAAAAAATGGTCAAATGAATGCTTTTTTTTTTTTAATCCATGGTTGTCTTTGCCCCTGCTGAGGGTTCCTATATCATCCTTTCATCAGGAGACTTTGGCAAAACCACTCAGCGGGTGCTGTATGCTGGGGCCCACAAAAATCAATATAGGGAATATGAAGGCAATTTTTAAAAGCTAATGTGTGAAACATTAAAAATCTATGCAGTATAAACCATGTATAATCTTACCAACTCCACAGATCAAATGGATCAAACACAGCAGAAATTGTGGTATATTGCACACTAAAGTGAAATAACCTTTAAGGCTGAAAATTGATTCTTTGGGGAAAGTTTTTACAATAAGGTATATTAAGCACTTCAGATAAAAATGACATATCTTCTCATAACAGAGAAATACACTTTTGAAAGAAAACAACTGGGCAGTGACCTTATGGCCTAACGAAGGGAATTAAGGTTACGGGGGAAAAGATCAAAATTTATGCCTTTGGTACAAAGTATAAGAAAATGGTCAGATAGTTTTAATTTCAGAGAATAATGTCATTCAATTCCAGCTTTGTAATTAGGAAGTACAAGTTTGAAAAATGTTTAGTCTTTTCTTGAATATAACATAATTTATATAGTATTAAAATTATATTAAAGCTTTATATACCTCTTAAACAGCTGATAAGCACCAGTGCTAGTAAAAAGGAAATGCCTTTGACAAAAATTTCATGCACTGAAATTATCACACTAAAATCAAGGTGACTGTTCAGGAGAAAAATCAAGCAAAACACATAAACATGCTACAATCTACCTCCAAAAGATGAAAGATGGGGAGTATTTCTGTCTTGGCTGGGTAGCTGGGAACTTGAAGAACATAGAGATGAAGGGACATGCCAAGGTTATGTAGGAAGCCATTGTCGAGGCAGGATCTAAATATATATCTCAGAAGTCCTAGAGGGCACAATATTGTTTCATTTTGAATCTAAGTACTCTGCCTAATTCAGTGCAATCTTCCAAAACAATTATAACCTACAGCATAAGCACAATATACTTGAAAAAAATTAACATGTATTTTGTATACAATACCTAGCACAATTATCCTCCCAGTACACTAGCATGACATCAATAATAAATAAAGAGGTAGGTAAAAGGAATCAGCAATATGTGGGAAACATTAAAAATAGAAAATCTTCACCAAACTCTATTCAGAGATTTAAAGCAGCCTTTTCTGCACTTAACCCTACCAACTTGTCCCTGTACTGTCTTCACTGGATTAAAAGGGCAAAACAATCAAATATAAATCTACTTAGAAATTATCTCAGTTCCTATATAAATAAATACCTCAAAAGAGATGTACTTTGTAAGTCTGCCATAAGAATAATAAATTTCATGGTTCCTTTCTTAATTATTTCATTGAGACCTATGAAAGTTCCCTGTTAAAAATTCTGCTCTGAGGTGAAGTTACACTTTTCATCATCTAACATTTTAGTACAGTGGATTTTGCATCTGAAGAATTTAAACTAAAACATTATAATCATTTTCCTTCAGAACAGAAACAGAAATATACTGAGCACAGATTTGCATAAGATATCTTTAAAGAGAGTGAGTGATTAAAAATGCCCCTAATGCACCTGAAATACATACTGAGAACTGAAGGAGTCAAAAGATGCTTTAAAATGTAATGAACTTCTGTGTGTTGTAGTAATAAAAAAATAATTTAAAAAAATGACAGAAATTTCAAACATGTTCAGGTGAAGGAAAAACAAAAGACTAAGTAATAACTATGAGTAACAAAAAGGGGAACAACCATCAAGGACTTAGGCAGGGCAAAATTCCTGAGTAAATACTTTTACATACTTTTAATAGGAAACAATAAGAAGTAAAGGTATATTGGGAGCAAAACCCCAAAAAACAGAGGGAAAATGTAAAACTGATTTTTAGTAAAGAGGATGTAAACATATACTTAAGAAAGATGCAAAGAAATTGGGATCTGAAGGGCTGTGCTCCTTGGGGACAAGGAACCAGCAGGGTGTCCTGGGTTTAGCAGTAGCAGTAATTTTTTCTTCTTCATAGTAGCTTTTGTAGCACTATGTTTTTGACTTTCAGCCTGGGAACAGAACTGATAACAGGAATGTTTTTAGTTACTGCTCAAATGTTTAGTCTGAGCAAGGACTTTGTGAGCGTCATGCTCTGCCAGGGAGGAGGGGAAGCCGGAAAGAAGCAGGGACAGGACACCTGACCCAAACTGACCAAAGAGTTATTCCATACCATAGCACATCATGCCCAGGATGTAATGGAGAGTTACCCGGAAGAGCTAGTGCTCTGGAGGGTTGCAGGAGGTATCGGTCGCTGCTCAGTCAGGCAGGGTTGGGTGAGTTATCTTTCGGTGGGTGGTGAGGTGTTGTATTCTCTTCCCTTGTTATTTCCTTTATCATTATTATTACTGGTGGTAGCAGTAGTGATTTGTGTTATACCTTAGTTACTAAACTGTTCTTATCTCAACCTGTGGGTGTTGCATTCCTTTGATTCTCCTCCCCGTTCCTCTGGGAGTGGGGGGAGGGCAATGAAGGGGTGGTTGAGTGAGTGAGTGAATGAGCTACGCGGCTGGGTTTAAACCACAACACAGCAGCATTAGCAGGGACACCTGACATATTCTGCAGACCAGGCTCCACCACACAAATGTTGAACAAAATTTAGTGCTTGAGTTTAAACTGTGAGGAAAGGATGAGTGACCAGGACATGTAAACTTTTAACTTGGTTTTTGTTCCACGTGAAGGACTTGAAAGAATCACAGAGGAATTAATTTATGAGAACTGATGTAGTGGAAAGCATCTCATCAGAGTCAGTCTGGGTTTACTGAACTCAGGCTAACATTACTGATCGACTTTTTCCACATACTAAATTGGGCAAAAAAGGATGAGGTAAAATTAATCTGGACTTCAGTGAGATGTTTTGATCTAGTTGCAATCAGAGGAGCCACTGAGATAATGGAGATGAATTGCTGGCTCAAGATGATGATAATGTTAGATGGTGATTAGTTTCCAGATAGAGTATTATCTGGCTGAGTCATGGTTCAGGCTCAGCCAGCACTGTACTACATGATCTCTAATGATTTTAAGGCAGTGATTAATTAGGCCTTGGTCAAATCTGTTGTTGGAATTAGGAGCAGCAATAAATAATTATTTCCTTAGAGCTAATGTAGAGGTGATGTTATATACATTAAATGTGTCCAAGGAGAATTCTGGGTCTTGATGAAGCAGCAGTTATGACCTCTTATGTCAAGGAATGGAAGAGGTTGTGAGTCACAATTTATAAATACATTTTTTAAGAGTTATTTAGAAAATGACTAAATGACTACAAAGATAGTGATGGGGGAAATGCAGTAGATAAAGTAGGAGAAGAATACGTATAAAAAGGCCATTGAAAAGTAATTTTTCTCCTGGGATGAATATACAGGGGACATAAGCTATGCGTATTGCATAGTAATGTGTACCTGCTTTAGCTGAGTACAAAACACTACCAAGTAGGAGTGCCTGCATTTTCTCACCACTTTCTGAAGCGTGACAGACTTGCAGATGCCAAGTGGGAGAATTCAGGTCAGCAAGGTTCCTAATCCAGAGAGAAGCTTCAAAGCAATTCTAAATTGTCTCAATTATATTTAGAATACCACAAACTACACACTTTATGTCCAAGTGAATTTTTTTGTAATGACATCACAAGGGGAGAAGCGGTTCATGAAACGGAAATCTAACATGAAATGCAGATTTCCCTAGCTGAGATGGAACTGAGCTTTCCTTCTCCATAACAGACCTACAAAAGCTCTGCTTTGCTTGCCAATCACTCCATTCCACATAGCCTCTCATCCTTTATCCTCCACTATAATGTCCAGGCTGGGAATTAGAGAAGAACAAAGTGTATTACTACTTGGAGAGTGAAATAATTAATTTGCACTTGTGCGGGGAGAAGTTTCAACAGTGCCTCCTGTAACATCCTGACATTGTTACTGCTGTGGTGGCCTTCAGGTGCTTCTCATGAGGTAAGAAACAGCCTTCTAGGCTGTGTTCTGATTGTTTCCTGTGCTGGTAAACTTCCTGATGTGGAGGATACCCCCAGAAGAGCAAATAACAGCTCATATGAGATGCTGATTGCTGTATGAATACTATGAACCAGCCCTGCATTCTTGCAACTGGATAAGTTTTATGGGAGAAAAAAATCTTTCAAAACCAGAAATACTGGCAGGAGCAAAGTTATGCTAATTTGCCTCAATATGAAATCATTTGCTCTGGCTCCAGTCTAGACCTGCTGGAACTGGAACACCACTTTTCGTGGTCCAGTGTTGTCTTCATTTTTCCTTTGAATATACAAAATTTTGTATTCCCATTCCTCTAACACGATGAGTTTTTCCTTCTTCCAGTCTCCTCTGCCTGGCAGGAAACCACATCAACCTCTCTGTGTTTAGTGTAAAAAGATTAAAGTGTAAAAACTGTGGCTTTGGCTAATATTTTTCTCAAAAGTTGCTACTCAGCAGTACATACCATATCCAGAATATTTCTCCTGCTTTTTCAGTGTCTTTTATTCTAGAGTGTCTGTTATCCAGCAAACAAAAGATAGAGAAACCAAGCTGGCTTTATTTTAGCAAATTAACCATATGCCTGACATCAGTGGGAGATGTGTCCTATTGAGGAAAAGAATAGCCTATGATTTTAGGGAGGTCTTTGCCAGGCTATGAGCTTGGCTTCTGATCTGCACACAGAACTTTTATAGATACCTAAAGGTTTGACAGAGCTTTCCCTCTATGCTTATGCTGACAAATATCAAAACAGACAAGAAAAAGAAGAAATACTGCTTTAGCCTTACCTCCATAGAAGAGACACAATATCATATCATAAATGGAATAACATAACATAAGCATAATATTACAAGATTACGGTCCAAAGCATGGTGATGTTCCACATTTCCTGATACAGTCAAAAGCCAGAAATACCTCTTTTCCTACCCATTAGAATAGGCAATCTGAAGATTCTAACTCTAGAAACATTTGTGCACATTTAACTTCTACCAATAGTAATAAACCCTTTCCACAGGCCTCATCACATATTTAAAGTTGAGTAAAGAGCAAAGAATTCACAAGGCCAGAAATATGAGTCAGGGTTTACATGGAGAGAACTTGAGGTCCAGAGGGATTAAGTGAGTTGCCAGGAAGTGTCTATATATCAGAAGTAAAATTGAATTCAGATCTCCGAGACCCAGTCATCCAACTAAATCACAGGAGTACATTTCCTCTATTTAATCATTAGATAAAAAGTGAGACTGAAGAAAAACTTAATGTTTACTTTGGAACCATTTTTGCCTCAATTTTTAGGCCAGATATCAAAAGTAGTATCTTTTTTCTATACCTAGATGTATCAAATTCAGAAAGCTAAATGCCCATGGTAAGTTCCAGTGAAGACTGATTTTCTGCTTGTTTGTTGATTTTGTTTGTTTGTTTGCTTGTTTTCCTTCCTTAAAAGCAATTTATAAAATAATCTAAAAAGCCTGTTGTTTATATATCAAGGAGACAGCAGTTTGATACATGTGTACCTGTTTCTAGTGGTTTGGAATCACAATGTAAACGTGGTTTTATTACCATATCTTTTGTTCTCTGGGTTCCTGCTTCAAGGGGTTGATCAAAATTAATGTGGTCTCTCTACCCAATGGCATTTATTTTGGTTATAAGATTAGAAATGTAAATTTGCAATAAAAGAAGAAAATAGGAAGCTGTTTTTAATGAATATTTTACACATGACTAATTAACAGAATCCCCTACAGGAATTTGGAAGTAATAAGGAATTGACTGAAAATAAATTAAAAATTAATAAAGGGGTCTCCAAACAACTTTGTTTATGAGCATTACCAGTTGCATTCTTAGTTATGAATATTTCAAGCTGCTTTGTTATTCAGGATGTTTTATTCTTTGAGTGTTCATAATTTTAGAGGTGATTAGGCAAAAAAAATATCCACCACCACAAAACAAAATGTCTTGAAAAGATAAAACCTACCTAGGGAAAACTTGCTAATGTGCAAATAATGGCTTAATATCCATTTGTTTTGTCTAATATTACCTGCACTATGATGTTCCTCTTAATCTTCAGCTTCTAAATGGATTGAACAGAAATGTTCACTAATTCATTCAAAAAAAAAACACAACCAAACCCCAAAAAACTTTTCAAGATATTATCTTAAGACAAGAACTGCAGAAATGCAGCTGAGCATAGTCATAACTGTTAGCTGAGCCTTTGGTGTATGTGAGGACAGTTGCAGCAACCAGTGCTGGGCAAGCAGCAGTTTGTGGTTGGGTTTGGGATGCAGTTTGGGATGTGCAGTATCAGAGCTGGGATGCCAGGCACCCATGGATGAAATCAGCACAAATATACTTTGATAATTGTAGAAAGCATGGCTACTACTTAGCTATTCTGTTCTCCTTTTCTGTAGTAAATCTATACATCAAAGCGCATTGCAAGACAATGGGAAGAAAAAATATCTTCCCTTGTTTACAATATATCTTCATTTATGTCAGTATGGCAGAAATATTACAGAGGGAGAAAAAATACATTAATGCCAAGTGTTGTCATATGTCTGTAATATATCAGCTTGCTAAAAATCTTTGAAATAAAAGTAATTTGAATTCTCTGTATTGCCTCTGATACAAAAACTGATATAAAAACATTCTCAGAGAAAGTAACCGAAACCTTCCAGGACCTTAAGCTGTGGAAGGTCAGAATGTAGACCTGAAGAATGCAAAAGAAAAGGAAATAGATGACCGCTTCAAAATAAACAAATAGATCCACTTCACTGTTAGATGATATGGCTGAACTAAGTATCCTAATACCAAAGACAGATTACAGCAAAATTAGAATAAAATATTAAGCATTGAATGAGGTTGTTGTTGTTTTTTAAATTGAAACTGAAAGCAAACCATGGCAGATTTTGCACAGCTGGTCAGTTGTTTCTTTCTGAATTTTAAGTACTGAAATCTCTTCTTGGGTCGTATGGTATCACTGGGAGCAAAGTTCCAAAAGAGTGATGTAGAGGATTTTCCTTTTTTAAAAAAGCAATGGTAGTTCCTGAAGCTATCAAATGTTCACAGAGAAAATACCTGGGGATGTATCTCGAGAAGTAAAGAACACATTTAATATAACATAAGAAGACTGTATGGAGTTCCCTTAATAAGAACTTGAAGACTACTGCCCAAATTAAAATGATTGGCATAGTATTTTTGTGAATTTATGCCCTCAGAATAAGCACTAGCAAAAATTGTCTTTGTCATGATAATAATAATAGAAGATTTGGTATCATACAAACAAAAAAATTCTCACACCTTAATACTGGGAATTATAATGCTTCATATCAGTGGCTCAGTTTCTCTGTAAAACAGAGCTAAAATCTTTGTGAGGTAAATAAGTCCCTGTGAAATGTTTTGGCATGTATCAGTCCAATTTTGCTTCAGATTCCAGGCAACCACATCTTCCAGAGGGTGCATGTGACTAGTGTTTGATGGCTCTCTTCAAAGGCTCTATCAGACAAGACATATATATGTATCATCTCAGCATCCTCCCCTGCCCAGGTAGACAGATGAAAAGCAAAGGGATGCTGCTGCCTCCCATGAGAAAATTACCTTGATAGAAAACAAGATTAAAAAAAAAATAGGCAATTTCCCCTTCTTTCAATCCACTAGTTGCTACTACTTTCCCTGCCACCTGAGAAGTCTAAGATAGCTTAAATCATGAATTAGTATATAGGGTGTGAGCTTCTTCCTTGAAGAAGATCTGCAGATCTCTTGAAAATAAAGAAAATGATGACTCCATCATTGTCAAATGTAAAACTTCCCTTAAAGAACCCATTATATTTCAGGCACAGCAGTTCTCTTCATAGAACTGTAAGTTTCTGCTTCCACGTATGGAAGCACTAGAATTTCTCCATCCCATAGAAGACCATGATTTCCTTGATCAACAGCATGGACTAACTCTGTTTAAGCTTCTTAAAATAAGACAACTTCCCTGTGTTTTTCTGTATGAAGCATGAAAAGGCCATGGACATTTTGCAATAAGATTTGGACTCAGATGGAACCTGTGAAAGCTCCTAAGTCTCTGAATTCCTAGCTGAGCATCACAGTCTTCAGACATTATGTGCTAGCCACTTAAAAATAACACTATGTATTCTTGAAAAGCCAAGAAATTCTCTCCAAGTGTTCAGACACTGGTTAGTCCCTGATCTTTTTTTCCAGTGCCCTCATCTAAGAACCGACTAAATAAAGGTTCAAACAGTTTTCACCAATCTGCAAATGTGATGCGTTTCTTAAAAACAAGGAGCTGATTATGATGATTTAGCTATCACTAAAAGCTTTTAAATAAAGCCTTAAATACATTCTCATTGCAAAAAGAAATTACAGTTTCTGAGGTTTATTGATAAGGCCATTTATTAAGGACTTCTGAGCTGATTTGCTCTTTTGAAGATAAGCTCTGAACAACATTTGTTGCATATTCATTATATTCTCCACAGCCTCTGTTCATTTTTTACCTTCCTAATGGAAATACTTTTTTTTTTCTTCTTTTTTTTCCCTTACTCAGAAAATCACCTTGAGTGTTTCTGACTGGTCTGCAAAGACTAGACCAAGACACAGTTGAAATTTAAATATCAATAGCTGCCAGTAAACATTGGCAAGGGCTCCAACCATTGGTAAGAACTTTTTACAGAAAGAAATAACACCCCTCCTCTTATTGGGAATTAATGCCTGTAGCTGCAGTAAGAGTGGAGCCGTGTGGCAGGAGCTCACCAGGAGTGCAGTGTAACCATCACCATTAATAGGGCTGCAGTGCTGGAGGAGTCGGCAGGTAGTGAATGAACAGCTGGGGAACAGTTTGATTCACAGATGCTTCAGTATTGCTAGAAAGGCCTGTGGTGAAATTCATGGATGTTTTACAAATAACAAACCCACAGCTATTCCAGCTGTGAATAGTCAAGTTGCAAATAATAGTCTGAGGGTCCAGGCCAATTTTTCCCAGAGCTACAACATATTGTAGTGGAGCTCTGCATGGCTCTGCAATACATTTTCCTCACAGGAGTGACGGAAGGAAGGAGCTGCAGCCTCTCCTCCCCTCCCTTTGGCACCCCGGACCATACACGGTTCCCATCTAATGGCAGGTAAGTGCCAATTCAGATGTGTCTTTACACAACCAGCTGCCAGATTGTAAAAATATTGCACAGCAAACCTTTCAAACCATTCTACCAAAGGTGAATGAAAAGATCAAATGTAGTTCCTGACTGACATTTTGCAGGAGTCTTAACTAAAAAAAAAAAAAAAAAAAAAAACTCAAAAAAAAAAACACAAAAAAAGAGAAATTTGTATATATATTTTAAGGTTTTGATGAA
>NDXB01016648.1:44089-59878 GCA_002631895.1 Agapornis roseicollis
TAACTAAAAAAAAAAAAAAAAATAAAAAACTCCAACAAAAACACACAAAAAAAGAGCAATTTGTATATATATTCTAAGGTTTTGATGTAAAGATTCCTGAGAAAACTCTGGCAAAACTTTCTCACAAGACACATATAACAGGAAAGTAAACTATAAACGAAACTACTTATGTCATATTGTTTAGCACAAGAGAACTAGAAACAAACAGAATAAACAGTGAAAAAGTAAATGAAATTTTTGAAGTCTCTCAAATATAACTTTCTCAGATTCTCCTCTTCTTACAAGCCTGAATAGCAGATATTACATAGTCTAACTCTATAATTTGTATTTATAAAGAAGAGGTAGTAATAATTTGTACTAGCTATTGTGGAAATACTTACAAATAATAATTACAATGTCCCTTATTTTAAGTGAAATTATTAAATGCTTGGAAATGGCATGCAACAGAGGCTTGTAAGAACATACTAACCACATATACACTGAGTCATGATCCTTGGAATAAACATAATTCTTTCCCTAAATAAATAAAAATAAGGACTAACAATGATTTGAAAAGCAGAAGTATAAAGAGCTAGAGATTATAAAAACCAGATTGAAAAATGTGTTTAATTGACATTTCTAGCATCTGTTTTATTTTCATCTTCAATTAGGAGCCAAATCCAAAGAAAAGAAGTGCTTTGGATCTGAGTCAAGATAGATTTTTCTGGCTTTAGTTCATTTTTATCAAGTGCAATTTTACTGACTTCTATTTATTTATTTATTTTTATGGCCCAGGTTTTTGCAGCACATTTTTATCTTGCATATGTGGGTGAAATTTTATATAATCAGTAAGTTTTAATATTTTCACTGAAAGCTATAGAAATGCCATGAAAGTCTGACATGCTTTCTTTCCCTTTCCACCCTGCTCCTCTCCCCTCAACCCAACAATAATTTATGCCAATTATTTGGATCTATTGTCTCTACAATGCATAAAGAGCCTTGGGTCTTAGCACAAGGAACCATCAGAAATAATTTAGTGATTTACTTCCATCTCCCAGCAGAACTCTGCCTACAGCAACATGATTTCCTTTCCTATCATGAATCTAACCCCTGATATATTTATCTCTCTGAAGACATTACCCTACCTTCTGTCCTTTCTCCACATTTCCTACTTGCTCGTTGATAAGATTAACAACTCAGGCTATTTTTGATCTTGTGTGTACTTCACCTTCCTCAGACTGGTTTTCTGAAGCCTAGTCCACTAGAAACTTCTGGGAATGCAGGTGGTGGACTGCTACCGACCACAGCAATGGCTGTGGTGTACTATGCGTCCCACTAGAGATATTTCAAACCCTCTGGAGTTTTACAGATGAAAATTCACACCCTAAATCAATTCAGGGGCCCTTAGGAAACTAGTACCTTTTATCTGCTTACTCACTCTATAGGCAGCCTCCTACATACAACAGCTAAGACACAGCTGTGTGCTGGTCCCTTGCAAAAACTAAGGTTGGCATCAGAGAAATAGCATCCTTATCTAAAAAGCAAAGGTCATAAGATGTCAGCAGGTGTCAAGCAATTTTTGTCTTTAATAACAGTACAGTGAAAAGGACAGAGCTTTTTAAAGCAAACCCAATTATTTACTGTAACAGTGAGTTCAAATAAGGTGTATTTTATTGTTTATTTTTCTTGTTGCATTACCTAGGGACTGTAATGTAATTTGCTAGTGCCACCTGCCCTACTCAAACACATTAAAATAAGGATTCTTTGCTGTTTCCCAAAGAACACAGACACTTCATCCTTTGATCTTAAACTTGTATTAAAAATCATGTTTGGATGTTTGATTTGTTTTTACAATGAGTAGGCAGGCAGTGTTTTGCAGTGGGTTTCCATAATCAGATATTCACTTCTATCATTCACTTTTAAATAAAGTATAAAGTGTTGGCATAGGGGGAAAGTACAAAGCTATATTAAAATGAAATACACTGATTAAAAATGAATAAATATGTTCAAATAATGAATCTGACTATAAAAGAAGCCAAAATCTACATTCCAGTGCAGGCAATGTGTGAGGAACACAAATGTTTACCTTATTTAAGTGTTCTATTTAACTCTACTGACAGCTATTCTCAATAACACTGAAATAATGATACACCCCTTTCATTCTCTTTCCCTTACATATATGCGTATATATATGTATTATATGACAGATAGATACTAATACTGGTGTTTCTTCTGAAAACTTAACTCTGATTCAAACCTCAACTCAGTAGATGAAGAGGCTGAGTTACCTCATCTCCATGTTTTCCATGAATGGTATTTCTGTGCCCATGAGAGCTGAATCCCAGGAATTAAATTGAGAGCAAGGTTAAGTACTTACACCTGTCTTTCTGGGACAATCCTTCTTTGATGCCATATTTAGCTACTTATAAGAGATAATTAAGCCCTAAAAGCACTTTCATGGAAGACCTTTGAGCATTCACGTACATCAGATCAGGGCTGGAACATGCAGCTTGCTGATCAAGTCCCTTTTTGTCCTAACATTAAAGTATTCTTTTTTCTTTCATGAACAGTCCTTGAAACTGCTCATCTATATCCACTAAAAACTATAGTAGAGTCCATTAGACTGTCATATGAAATTGATTGAGCATTAAACTGAAAAATCTATGTTTAAAATCTTGCCTTCATGCAAGCTGGATTTACAACTGGACTGACCTGTTGCAAATAGTCAAGACCCTCAGAAGTGGTATGATGGACCATTGTATAAATGGAAACTTGCAGTCAATCAGAAGAGTTTGCACTTCATTGATCAGCTAAGATGAGAGAAAACCATTTCTAAGTGCAATTCTGAAAGTCAGGGGAATTCTTAAACATCTTGTTTACCTGGACCAGAAACTAAAATGCCTGGATTCCTCACCACTGTAGAGCTGAATTTAAATATTCAGCAAACCATTGAAATACTGCCCTGAGACAATATGTAGCTAAAACTTCAGACAAAAGAAAGAGGTAAGCCTCTGACTCTCACAAGTATTTCTGAACTGCTAGCATGCTGTAGCAAAACCAGCTTGCATTTCACAAAAAAAAAAAAAAAGAGTGCATTACTGTTTGCATAAATATTGGCAATTCTAAAGGTACACAGTAGCTATAAATGCTGCATACTTGCCAGCATGAATTATGCTATCAGACATATATAACAGTTAAAAAGATATCAGAAAACAGGAAAGTTTCACGTAAAACTTGTATAAATGATAGGATTGGATTTTGGCCAGTCCCATCTTTTATTCAGTGCCTTATCAAGAAGAAAGTGCTCTTTCCTGGTAAATGGTACACTGATGGAGGAAGGATGGCAGGAGAACTGAGCACTGTAAATACACTGAATGGTTTCTTTTATAATGGTGTTTTGCTAATGACTCCCCAGTTAAGACTGGGTTGAGATTTGCATTTAAATCAAGGCTGAAATCCCCTTGTTTCACATTTTAATAGTTTAGTAGTCTCTAAATTTGGCACTGAAAACTTTAGAGAAGACTTTTCCTTGTTATTTTCTTTAGTAAATATTTACTAGATAATTATTAAATATTTGCAAATGAAAGCTGTAAAGGAAACAGCTTTTCTTTTGTATCACATTCTCTTGGGTTTTACAGTCCTTAAACCCAGCAAAGTTCACAAATACTTAAGTGCATATTTGTGTGAGTACACACTTTACATTTCTTTATGTGTCTTTTATACCTGGTAGCTGTCAACATAAGCTATTTTAGAAAGTCTGAAATCCCCCTGCCATGGGCAGGGACCCCTCCCACTAAACCATGTCACACAAGGCTCTGTCCAACCTGGTCTTGAACACTGTCAGGGTTGGAGCATTCACCACTTCTTTGGGCAGCCCATTCCAGTGCCTCACCACCCTAACAGTAAATAACTTCCTGCTTATATCCAACATAAACTTCCCTTGTTTAAGTTTGAACCTGTTTCCTGTGGTCCTACCACTACAGTCCCTAATGAAGAGTCCCTCCCCAGCATCCTCATAGGCCCCCCTTCAGATACTGGAAGGCTTCTCCAGGCTGAACAGTCCCAACTTTGGGGATTGGAACTTGATGATCTTAAGGTCCTTTCCAAACCTATCCTATAAGCATTCTAGAAAGTCTGAGTTAAGCATAAACTCCTATTTTGCTAAACCAACCAACCTACTTGAGCTGTATGCAAAGGAGACCATTCATCCATCTCTTGTTCTGATGAAGGTAAGTCCCTTGTCCCTTAAATTCTCTGGGCCTTTTTGTTCTGTGTGGAGCCAGGCAGCTCATCACGTATATAACATTATTACTTTTGCATTAAAGCTTATTGTTACAAAAATAGATTTTTTTTTTTTTTACAATCACATACTTTGATCCATAAACACAGGAAAAAAAACACTGTTTTGCTGTAGACGTGAATAGCAAGGGGACAAGTCCACAGGAGAGCCATGAGGATGATCAGGGTACTGGAGCATCTCCCATACGAGGACAGGCTGAGAAAGTTGGGACTGTTTAGCCTGGGAAAGAGAAGGTTGCGTGGAGACCTCATAGCAGCCTTCCAGTATCTGAAGGGGGCCTTATAGGCATGCTGGGGAGGGACTCTTCATTAGGGACTGTAGTGACAGGACAAGGGGTAACGGGTTCAAACTTAAACAGGAGAGGTTTAGATTGGATATAAGGAAGAAATTCTTTAGTGTTAGGGTGGTGAGATGCTGGAATGGGTTGGCCAGGGAGGTTGTGAGTGCTCCATCCCTGGCAGTGTTCAAGGCCAGGCTGGATGAAGCCTTGGGTGACATGGTTTAGTGTGAGTTTGGAAGTAGATGATCTTAAGGTCCTTTCCAACCCTAACTATTCTATGATTCTATGATTCTGAAATTAGAGAACTGACCCACAGTTAATCAAGGACTGGAAAAGTGGGTTGTGAAATTTGATAGAATCTGAGTCTAATATGTAGTTCATCAGTCCTGCTCTGAAGCTTTTCTTTTCAGACCTGCTATTTGCCCCATAACTCCTTAACTTATGACTTTTTTTTCTTATCCCAATGGCCAAAATCCCCACTACAGGACAGATCCTATCCTTCATCTCTTTGATGTGAGTTGTTTATTTTATGCTAAGCCAGAAGAGATTCACCAGACTCAAGCGATGCAATAGGTGAGGGTTTGGGTTAGACTAGATTAACAAATCTAAAGGTTTAAGGTGGGCAGGGTTAAGAATGAGGCCAAGAAGAGAAATAATAAATCAAATGCCAAAAGAATATTAGGTAACTTCAGAGCTTATTTGCCTTTCACAGTTTGCATTACTGAGATGTACAATCTAAAAACCCCATCCATGGAAAAAAAAAAAACCAAACAGCAAACCTGTATGGACTTCATACAATATAGTAAATATTTGGCTGAATGTATAATATTACGATTGGATTATGAAAGAAGGGTGGAATTTCTCTTTGATTAGAGATGGATTAGCAAAGGAGTAGACTCAGATCAGAGACATTGTGGAAAGAATTAACACAGTTCTTGACAAGTGCAACAACTAGCAAAAAATGGGAGAACATTTAAAGAGCAGATAGTTCAACGTTTAAAGAACAAATAGTTCCCGACTTAAGAGGGAGAGGAAGACAGCCAGCCTCCAAAAAGCACTGAAACAAGGGTGTAAGAGAAATATTGCCAAATCCTGCATATGAGAAGAAGCACTGAAAAGCTATGTGCCAGTAGGATTTTCTCCTGTGTCCATCACATTTTCTGAACTTCCTCCACTGTTCTTCTGTGTGAAAGACCCATTTTTCAGTTATGTAAAAGGACAAGAAGAGATAAAAGCTGTGTTCAGGAAGTTATGCTGCCCAGATAACAACCCTTTCTTTGTTAGAATTCCTAAATGTGACATCCCAAAGAGAACAAATTCAGCCTCTCATCTTCTATTTCCCTTCCTCCTTTTGTCCATGTTGTTGTCAGTCTCTTTGACGCATTCTTCTTCAAACACTCCCTATCATCTCTAATATTTCCCAAGAAGGAGACTCTTTTATGTTCCTCATTGTCATGAAGACACCATACACTTCTTCAGGTCAATGAACAACTTCCTTTCTAACCATTCAACCTGACAAATAAATTACACTTCAGAAGATAATAATACATCTATGAACAAGATCAAACAAAACTAACATACTAACAGTGTACGATTCACCATGGGCCCTTTACTCATTTCAGTGTTACTGGAAATACAGCTTATCAATGTTAACTAACCTAAATACATTTAGGCTTTCAAAATCAAGTAGTAGTCTTATGATATCAGTTATCTGTAATCCAGAAAGCCTTTGATTATTCATCATAGCTTCTACTGATACAACAGCATTTAAAGAGAAAAGCTGCCAGGCCAAGTAAAGGCAAATGAGTAACTTGTGTAAATTATCCACCGGGGAGCCATAACTGGCTGCAAAAATGACACCAATGGTGCATTTTATGTAAGCACAAGTGACAATGAAGTGCTGTAGGTCATGGGAGGGAAAGCAAGCAAATGGCTGTCAGAAAGAACCTGATGATAAAGTATAAGCGAAGCAGAAGACAGCTAAAGCAGTGAATATTTAGACCCAGGACTGTAAACAAGTATTTCCATGGTAACTTAGTTTTAATTTTTTTGGGGTGCAAACATTTGAGAATTATTGTGGCTGTAATAAAAAATGCACTTTAGGTTGTCTTGAAGTCTTTTTTTAGGTGAGGGCTCACAATTTCATTCCTGTCCTGCATCATGTACTAGAGAGACAACTAAAATGAATAAATGCTGCATGGTTGTCTTAATATTTGAAGGATTAGGGCTGTAAAGGGTGTGGTATGCACACGTAGATAAATAATATGAATTTAAGGGATCAAGGTGAGTTATATGAGAAATTTTACAGCCTGAAGAACATCCCCCTGAGATGTGCATAGTTTAGGTAAATAGAACTCTCAAAATACTATAAAGGACTTAGAATCAGATATTGCATCCATCAATAAGAACAACAATAACAAAATAACACCAGTGTTCACAGTTATGCAGAAACATGCTTTACTGCTATTTTTTGTCCCATGAAGATTTTGAAGATGTAAATCTTCATGAAACTTTTAATTCCAAGGGAATTTTGATTAATTTGTACTTTAAGGAGATATTTTTTATTTATTTTTCCAATGTTTTCCTGATTCTGGAACTTCTGTTTTAATTTTGTGCACAAACATGTTAAAATGGTATATAATCTATGGGGTACAAATAGGCCGCAGGATACACATACCTGTTGAACTTCTGAGAGATAAAAATACAAACTTGTCACAGATTTAGTTTTTTGGCAGTATAAGTAAGGTATTTTCTGCTTGTACATTAATATTCAAATCATTCTGTTAGCCAATGTCACCTATTGTCTGTTTCAGCTCAAGTTTTCTATCTTGTGATAGTGCATTTTTGCCTGAAGTAAAATAACATTTTCTACACCAAAAATCACACACATGGAATCAAATATGGAGTTGGAAAAAAAATGTTTTGAATAATTAATTTGCTAAAAAACCACCCACCCACCCAAAACTCGATACCTTTCTTGAGAGGGAGGACAGAGCCTGTTTGCAAATTGAGGCTGACTTATGGAAATATTAAAAAGAAAAAGAAAAAAAAATTTTGCTTTGACCTGGGGTTTTTACCCAGGGAAGTTGTGAGTGCTCCATCCCTGGCGGTGTTCAAGGCCAGGTTGGATGAAGCCTTGGGTTGGAATTAGATGATCTTAAGGCCCTTTCCAACTCTAACTCTTCTATGATTCTATTCTATGATTGAAACCTTTTGAAGCTGAAATTATCCATTTTGGCAATTACAAAAGCTTTCCCTTTGACATTTTCCAAGTGAACTTTTCTGAATTTTTATTTTTAAATTATTTTTTAATTTGAAACAGACTAAAATGGAAATGGATTAAATAAACTTAAGGGGGGAGGGAGGTAGAATATTTTGCTTGGGTTAAAAGACTAGAATTTTTTTGCTTATCTGAAAGAAAAAAGTAAATGGAATATTTTTCAGTTTTTAGTATTCCTAGACCTATACTTTTCCTCTAATTTTTAGTTTGCTGTTAAATCTATAGCATTTTTAGTTACAGTCAATTCACTTTCATTGGGTTCTGTTCATTCATTTCAGCTGGACCACAGTGTTTGCTGAAGGAACAAAACTTAGGGTCCTCTATAATCTCTGTTTAAAAAGATGTTGACTGTAGGGAAAGAAAGGGAATGCTGTATTCAGTAGTGTGCATGTGTGTGTGTCTCTGACTGTCCATCCATCCCTCCCTCACAGCTGATTCTCCGTTTTCCATCTGTTTAATTTTATTAAGTGGTTAATTGATTTGGGGGCAGTTTCTGTCAACACATTTAGTCAGCAAGTAGCTGTCACAGGATTATCCCACCTTACTAAAGAAGCTAAGGCAGCCAGGGACTAGTGGGAAGATGATTTTTAGTTGTCAAATAAGATGAGAATTTACTGATGTAAATGTTGGCATTTTGTTGGAAATCCTGCTATACATCATGGGTATAGGCACAGGACATTGTATCTACTTTTCTACCTTTTGCTTATAGCAAAAGGATAGTTATTTCCTCATGGGAGCTGCCCACCAGAGAGGGGAATGTCAGTTCACTCCAGCATTTGCAAGGCCTGCTGAAAAAAGGAATACCTGGGCAGGTTTTTTGATGTTTGTACTTTTTAGAGAAAAGTTCTTTAGAAAAAAAGAAACTGTCAATGTACCTATGAACTATGAATTGTTTTCTTTATGTTTTTACTGCAAAAGAGAAATTGCCTCACTGATTCTTTTAAGACCTTTCCTCCTGCCGAACTCTGGTCCCATAGTTTCCCATTTCACAGGTACTTTCAGTTCTCTCACTAGAATGGGCTGTTCATGCATGGAGACATTTATTGCCATATCAGGCTTGAAATGCCACTGCGCTTTTGCTTTTATTAACTGCCTTTACATGGTGATCATCATCTTGTTCACTATGACTCAGCACTGAGCATTAGTGATCTATGTACAGCAGATCACTGCAGTGGGTGACAGATTTGGGCTTTTTTTCTCTCCTCCCTGATAATTGAGGCTTTACTTAGGTGGAAAGAGAGAAAATATTAACACCTGGAAATGAGGGAAAAACAAACACAGCATTGTTGAGCTTCATTATAACTAAGAGCTTTAGTAAAAGGAACATCAGTGCAATTAGGGTGTAATCCAAAGCCCATTAAAGTCATTGGGAATCAGTCCACTGGCTCAAATAGGCTTTGGATCAGGCCCATATTGCATATCAGAAGGCAGTGCTATCTGAGAGAGATTGCATTTCAAAGTGTGAATAACACTGCTGCACACAGCTTTGCTGTTAGAAATTCCAGCTCTGTCACATTTTCTGTTGCTGGCATCCTCTTTTCATCAACATTTGTCTTGTAGCAGATTGTGGTTATTATTCTAAATCCAAAGTGCTTTTTGAAAAAGCATCATCATCATCCAGGCAGATCTGTTGAACAGTTCTATAACACAGTGGACATGGCCATGGCTGACACAGCACAATAATAAAAAGACACCCTGGAAACATATCATTTTAATGTCCTATCAATTTCATAGACTTTTAAAATGTTTTGTAGTTCTGACCAAAACAGGCCGTATAAGCAGAAGAAAAAAGGATGATTGGGGTCAGCTGCTCAGAATGCCTGAATGTTTTCTAGAAGCCCAGTGTCAAAAAGCCCTGAAATAAGAATACATTTTCCCCCATGTATCTGCCAAGAGAGGGAAGGTGGCAGAAAGTTTTCCACTCAGTAGTAACAACTTTGTCCCTAAAGTTGTTACTATTATGGTGAGTCAGGACAGCAGAGAATGTTGCATTGCCAAATTCAGGATGAAAGCAAAGGGAACACGCTAAAGAAGGTGGTGGTAAACGCAATCTCTTCTACCAGCTTCTACTGCACAGCAGGGTGATGTCTTTCCTCTTTCTGTTTCCAGGCAGCTGAACTTTCTTGTAGTAATCGTGCCCTCTAACTGCCAGGTTCATTTATCACCACCCATGGGTAGGGGACAAGTACAGAACTGCCATGTCCAGGAGATGCTCAAGGCATAACTATCTTGTCAAACATGGGAGTCATTGTGGGAAGGAACATACAAGTATAGATGGATGAGGAGGAAGGTATTTTCTGAGTTCTTTCTTTGTTCCCATCTAAGCTGCAGGACTCTTGTTTCCTTATTTCTTGTTACTAGGCAAATTTTTGGGACATTTCCAGAAGCTGTATTTGTAGGGCAGGTGACAAAGGTAAGAGTAGGATGTTCATTGCATGTCTAAACAGGGACTAGGTGAGACAAGGGGGAGAGGGGATACAACATTACAAAATGGAATATATAAACCTTTAGAATCAGTTCTAAGTAATATTAAGTTTGATGGCTTTGAAACAGTAGCAGTGGAAAATTACTGAGGTGCATGATACGTAGAAAAAGAGTACAGCTAGAGAACACACTGAGAATTCTTGTACAAGATACATCATTATAGTTGACACAGTTTTAAGAAAAACAGTCTAGAAGAAAAAGATGCAAGGATAAGGAGTATCTGGGAACAGCAGGTGTCCAGGATGGGCTACAGTTAAACTAACTGATAAGTAGGAGGACAGGATGATTATTATGTCTGTGGTGCTAATGAACCAATTAAGCTGGTATAAGCATCTAGTGTGTGTTCTTCAAAGGCTGTCAGAAGTGATGAAGATTGTTGGAGGAAGTAAATGACCCTCAGAGACCACTACTACAATTTTGTAAGCATGCAGGGAACTTTCTGGAAAATAATGTAATCCATACATAGTGCCATGAATATGTATGTATGCCCAGGGACTATATAAAGATGGCTTGTGTAGCAATATGGGGACACACGTTAGGAGGAGTTATCTCCTGTGTTTCCCATTGCTGCAATAAAGAATACCTTCTTGTCAGCTTGAAAACTTTGTTGGTAAGTTTGCTCCTGGAGTTTTCTCCAAATCATAGGGGATGAATGAGAGAACATTTATGAAAGAGAAGCAAAAAAGTGCAAGTCAAGGAGTTACTTAGCTTGACATAAGAGGCTCTGAATCTACACTCTGTATTGCTCTATATTGCTCAATCTAATGGGCAAGCAAAGGTGGTGGCTCTCTGGGGCTGGAGATGGCAATGAGTGGAAGAGCCTATCAGGATAACCCAGAGGAAACTGATGCAGCCCACAAGAAGAATATATCTCTGGTAGGAGAGGCTGTCCAAAGCCTTAAACAAGTCAACCTTGATATTTCACGCCAAATGAGGTGATATTAATATTGTCAACTAATTTTCATTGTTGTCTTTTTTCATTAGTAGCTTTCAAAAAGACTTAGAAAGGAGGTCTGTATCAATACCTGACATACAGACAAAGCAAATGAACTGCACATGAACTATAGCTGAAGAGCCTGGACACTCTTTGAACAAGCCAGGAAGAATAGACAGAAACAACAGGGAACAAAATATGTACTTCTTTTTCACTCAATTATGACACAATTCAAGGTAACAATTACATAATTTATTAAAGCAGGAGAATTATCCTTTATCTGTGATTGTACTATTAAATCTTGTATATGAGAGTTAAAAAAAAACCCACCAAAAAAAACACCACCACAAAACAAACAAACAAAAAAACCCAAAACAAAACCAAAACAATCCTATTAAAATACTGTTGCTGAGAGCACAAAGTTTTGCTACTGGTACCAAGTAATAAAATATGGGAAGCCAGGATGTAGAGAGTTTGCTATCCATGTTATAAATATGTATCCTCCTTCACCCAGCAGAGAAGATAAATTTAAATTCTCAGTTCTTCAATCCAGCTGCATCATTTGGAATTAATTTCCCTGAAGAAAAAGCGAGGGATCAAACAAGGTTGATCTCTGTTACAGTCACTGAATAAAATTGAACTTGATGCCAAATATTAACAATTCTTAGGCATAACCAATGGTAGCAACAGCAAATTTCTGACTCAAGGCAAAATGTGTTAGTTCTCATAAAAAGGCTTGGATTAAGTTTATGATCTGATTTGCAGATGAGACATCTAACACAATTATATTCTGATGAACTCATATGTCAGAAACAAGCCATCTTTTCTACCACATTGTTTTGTCATGACATCCGGTGTCTGTCTTGGAAGAAGATAAATAAGAGTTTGTTCTTCTGTTGTTACTTTCTTCTGAAGATACCAGAACGACTTATAAACTTCACTTATTCAAACAAATGAAGAATAGGTAATTACAAATGGAAATAAAACTGTTCCTGGTGTGAAACTCAGAACTCACTAAAATGTAATCAGGCAGGAAAATTATTCCCCAGTTGAAATAGAAATAGCAGTTAGGAGATATAGTCTGGACATACTTTTACAAAAAGTGGTCAAGACCTCAATTTCACATTTTGATTATGATTCACATTCAATAGCTTATTACCCCAAGTACTTCCCTGTATCTTTAATTTAACGATAAACAAATACTGAAATGGTACTCCTGGAATAACCAGTACTATTTTGTACAGCATAATTCTTTACCCATTTAGAATGCTTGATATGATTACAGTAGAAAGTGACATAACAGTGTTATCATATTGTGAAAGAAATCAAATCAAATTAACACCAATTTAATTTTCAATATAATTGTCCACAATAAATTCTCAGACTGAGTTAGCTCCACTAATTTAATGTCTAATTCAGATTAATTTCTGATGATCGTGTATATAAGCTTTTATTCAATACCAGTTGATTGACAGTCTTCTCACATCAGGGAAAGGGTTTCAATAGCAATTTCGAAAAGGGAAGATGTTCATTACAAATGTGACAGTTTGGTTATGTTTATAGTAAAGTTTGGGGAAGAACTGCTTTTTGTTATTGATTAAAAAAACCCACAGAAATTCTTATTTAAATTAATTCTAATTTAATTAATAAATAATTCTTATTTAAAAGTCAAAGTGAAATGGTACAGCTTTCTTAGAACACAGCAAATGAGTTTGCCAAATATATGGGTTGAACCTGCAGCTTTGGAAGAAAAAAGTTTCAGCCAAAAACCACAACAATGTGCAGGTCCAGATTGTGAAAGCAGTGTCCATAAGAATGAGCAAAGCTTGTACCTTCCACCTGATTAATCTATTAACTGGATAATTTAACTACAAAGCAGCAACAAGAGGATTATGCCCAGATTACTTTAAACCAATACTAAGTTCAAAAGTCATGGGCAATACAGAAGGAACTGGATGAATTATATCAAAAGCTTCTTGAACTTTGAATAAGAAAAAGGCAGGAACTGAATGTATAAGCATGCAAAGCTTTGAAGTATGGTCAAGTCAGAGAGTAATAATTTTGCAATTTTAAACAATTTTGTTTTCCATTAAGGGTAACTTTCATCTATTTTATCCACTCTGAAACAAGCTGTTTGTATCACAGTGTCAGGCATTGGCCTTTTAGAAATGAAATTTTATCTGTCAGATATTAGTTGGAATATTAGTATGTATCCACATTCTCACACCCCATACATACTGGCATTCTAAAAAGGATTTTGTGTAGAAAATATTTTAAGCCACGCTTATACAGAACAAAGCAAAAATCAGCTTGTATCTGTTCTGTGTATAACATGGACTGATTTTAATGTTACTTTGAAGCACATCCATCACTTCCACACAATACTTTCTTTGGACTTGCTGAAAACTGTTCTCTAGCAAAACCAACAAATGCAGAATATTGCTACCCAAAGGCACATGGATCATAACATGTTGTGCTTAATGGACAAAGATATCCTGTGTTGAAAGGCTGAATTGGCATACTTCCATAAGCTGGTTTGGATAAATCCTTGTATTCATCATGCTTTCTTATTAACATCTTTTGAGTTCTCTGTCCTCCCAGCATTTCATTTTTAATATTAAGAGACCTGAAGTAATTTACCTACACTTGTCTCCAAAAAGGCAAAAAGTTGGAGGTGGAGGCAAGAACAAACCAGGCACCTTTCATTTGCTGCTCACCAGCATTTCTATTTAAGAGGTCTTCGCTGTATTTCAAAAAGGCAGTACTCTTGCAAGAATGTACAAAAAGACAATTTCACCTTCCTGCTTTTCTAAAATGTTTTCCCAAGGCAGCTGAAGGAAACCAGTAAAGATAGAAATATAATTGTTTTGATTTCAATAAAAGTAACCAATTTCACCTCTCAGGTCAGGTGTTATGGTGTGATAATGGCATTTAGATGCAGAATCATCTGTAAAGCAACAAGCATTTTTATAGCCTAAGGAACAGTGGTCCCTCTCTTTAGCTGGCATAAATCAGCATAGTTTCACTGAAGCAAATGGAGTAACTCTGATTTACATAAGCCTAAGACATGGCTCTTTATTTCTCAGAACTACATTTTGTAATATCCTGAGGATACGTTTGGAAATAAATAAATAATTCAGAGCTGGGCTATTCACCTGGCAAACTTGGCTTACATTGTTGAGCTAACACTCAAGCATACCCCTTACAGTAGGCAGGCACTGTTAGCTTATGATTTCACAGCAATATCAACAAATCTTCAGTTTGACTCAAGAATATTATGGAAACCATTTTCCCACCCCACATCTCTTGTCGTGGCAGAAAATCAAATTGATACTTAACACAACAGTTTCTGACAAAGAAATTGGCCATTAGATTGATATCTCATGCTTGCAGAGAGCATGAGACTCAAAATCCTACTGTAATTAGTGTTTGATGAAGACGGAACACCCAAAGCAAGGCAAAAGCAAAGGAAAATAGAAGAGCTGTGCTACAAATAAAACTGGTTTACCCTGGTTATCAAGTGCTATAATTTAACAATACAAAAATTTTCTATACTAAACACCAGGATATATGTGGGAGCCCTTGGTAATGCCCCTCAGGCCCTCTTGTATCCCATACTTTAAATTAAGGAGAGAGAAAAATACATTGGTTTAAATTTTACAACAATTTTGGCCTGAAGCAAACTGCACATTTTCCCCAACACAAATCAGCTGCATTTAATTCCCCAGACAGCTGGCATGAACACAGCCTCTCCACAGGACACCTGAATTACGAAATTAGCACATTCAGAACTTTAAATCACATTCCATTACATTAAGCCCTAAGGTCTAACATTACAGAGAAGGAGAATAAATTGCAGAACTTCTCCTGAATTAACCCTCTTAGCACACTCTCAAAGTTAAATTGCCCTTTCCTCCCCTTTAAAGAGACATAGAAACTTAAACACTCCCTCCTGCCCTTTCTTATCTATTTCTTTCTTGCCAAGTGGCACAGTTTACGGGACATAAATTGAACATCTTGTCAGAAACTCACATTTGTAAATTAGCTCATCATTATCAGTTTTGACTCACTTAGGAAATTCGCAAGCTAACGTTTATGCCTGGTCCTTCAGACAACACTGACCCATCTGCTTCTCTTTTTCAGAGCACCTTATTGCATTGCAATGGCACTCCTGGTTAAAACAAACACATAGCAATTGGGTTTTCTTTTGTGCAAGCTGCTGCCAACAAAGCAGTAATTCCTGGGAGAAGTGATGTGAGTTTGAGAGACATTTTTAGTTGCAGCTGTACAGCACTGACCTGATCTGATTAATACAGATCTCCCATTCTTGCTATATTATGATTATGCTATCGTTCTGTTGCAATTAGCATGAACTAAAGACCAGTGTTTCACAAGCTCAGTTTTTAAGCCAATAGATGTGGACAATTAAGAAGATAATGAAATATTAACAGCAGGCCTTCAAAGAAAAAGAATACAATCAGGAAAAAAAAAAAAAAAAAAAAAAAAAAACAAAAATTTAAAATACACAAAAA
>NDXB01016648.1:59927-110960 GCA_002631895.1 Agapornis roseicollis
AAAAAAAAAAAAAAAAAAAAGGCAGTCATGCTTTTGAAGTAGCCAAGTATTATATTTGAAAAAAAAACCAACTTCCAAGTTTTAGAGATTCTATTTAACATTAATTACTGAATACCAATGCAAAGCTAAAATATCTCAAACAGGTATAAAAATGTGTGTCTTTCCTCTACACATGCATTTCAGTGTGTGGAATTTGGTGCTTTCCACTGGTGTTTACAGGGAAGTTCCATCACTTGTCCATTCCTTGCTTCCAATGACCTCATTTTGCAGTTTGATAAGAAAGGAACTGAGTTGAGTCATTACTGGCACACCCAGTACTTGTTGCTTGAAACTACCTCAAATCAAAACAGTAGCAATATCTGCATGGAAATGCACTTCTGCTCTTGAATCTGCTCTCTTCCACTTTTATTGCATTGAGTTTCCATTCAGGCTTTGTTGATTGTCACGCAGAAGATAATTTTTTCAATGGTGGCATTTATTATTTATCTGAGATGACTTCTGCTGTGCTAACTCTAGCCAATGTTGTCTCTGCTCTGAAACAAGATAAAGCTATTCATTGATATTGCACTCTTTCAACTTCCTTAATTAAACCAATTATTTCTGAGGACTTTTTACTACACTTACATAGAATGCATCTTTATCTCTTATTTCTTGTTACAGATATTGAATTACTATTATATGGGATGACAGAAATCCATGAGAGCCATGACAATGGATGCTGTACCTTGAGGAAAGTTTCACTGCTTGGAGAATAAGCAATGACCCAGTACTTATCACCAAAGCCTTCCATCTTTGCAAAAGATATTTTATAAACCACCTGTTTACTTTAAATTCTGTTTTAAATGGTAGATGTAAAGCTTGTGATAAACAGACTGAAACAAATCAGTTATGCTAAGAAAAATCCATGGCAGCTAAGATGGGAATTTTGATCTTTTATAAGATTGGCAAGGGACTTTCAACATGTTAGTGGAGTAATTTGTTTAAAGATGTCTGATTGAGGAACCAGTCCTCATGTGAATACAGCCTGGAGTTATGAGTTATGGCTAGATTTTACAATGCAGGGAGACTGCCAGGCCCCTTGTCTTGCACTAGTTCAAGAGGGGCAGATGTCAAACTCTAGAAATCAGTTTGATGACACAGAGACTTTTGCAGCTAGGCAGCAGGTGCATAGAGACCTGCTGAATTTCAAAGGCAGATAAAACAGGCTGTATAGACACAGCCATTTAGCACTCAGAAAGCAGTCACATAAAGAAAGAGGACAGCCACAAAGGTTCATGTATCTCACATACCTGGGGAAAAGTAAAAGATCTGTGGCAGTTTCTACATTGTTGGGAATGCATAGAGGGCTCAGAAGAGGCATTGCTTTACTTGAGGGTCTTATGTTGCCTTTTGTAGCAGGGATTGTGGCCAAGCCCCATCTGTGCTTCTACCTGCTAAGGAAACCAGATGAATTTTTTCAGGCTCACACTACGTTGTAAGCAAGAGGTAGGTAATGCATGCGCAAACTTTACATGAAGAAGTTAAAAAGAAGCTCTCTCTAATATCAATAAATTGTGTTGTAGCAGAGGAGAAGAAAGAAATATGGCAGAACAGTTGCATGAGGAAGGCAGGCATCTCCCTCTCCCCCAGTAATGCTTAAGGAAATGGGTACTGAATTAGTTTTTAGAATAGAGGAATTAGACCATGTTGTTATTTGGACTGTGGTTTTTGCAGTGAAAACTAAAGGCATGTAATAACTAGTGAAAACAGACTTAGTTTAAAATGTGCATTGTTGAGTATTCCAAGAAAGGATTCATAGAATCCAAAGAACTTAATGAAAAATAATAACCACCACAGAGAACAATTTGCAATAAGTGGAACAAATAGAAAATAATGAAAGCAAACTGGATTCAGTCTAATCTACTGGAACTCAACTCTTAGCTGACTGAGTACATGATAATGGAAATAATTAAAATTACTGATTGTATTGGGGACAAGAAAATAGCAATAAAGAATCCTGAGGTGAAGAATGGGAGAAACAGATGTTTTTGCAAATATTGTGTGTTAGGCTTTAGTAAGGGTACAAAAGTGGCAGCATATTTGAATATAAATAAAATATCTATTGTAAGCAGTGTTTCCAGTTCTTTCCATGGCTTTTGCTATCCTGTTAGTCAGTTTTGTGAGAAACTTGTCCTTGGGCATACTTTTTGCCTTCTCTGTCACAGTGCATCAATTATACTTCACGTGATACAGTGACACTGGCTTGTAACATTGTTTTATGCCACATTCTGTTATTATTTATAAAAGAATCCTATAAAAATTCCTATAAAACATGTTTTAGAGACAAAACAACTTTAACTCATTTAACCATGAGTTCTAATTCATAGTGAATTTTAATGTCTTCTATTAGTCACTGCTTGGGACACTGTAGGATTATAGAATCCCAACATCTTTTCCCTCCACTCTGCACAATTCAGTCATCGTATCATCTAAGTCCATGGTGTGTGTCAGCTCATGCTCAAGAAGCCGGCAATGACAGAAAATTGAGATGCGCTGCCTTTTTGCATTCTTTATCGGCCTTGCTTAGGAGATAGAATATTCTTTACTGCAGTCCAGTAGCTGTGAAAACACAATTGAGTATTCAGTAAGCATCAAGCTAACGTTATTTATGAAAAAATAATTCAAAGAATGACTACAAGAGGACAGTGTTCAGCAGGAAGACTGAGTCAGAAAGCTTGGGTTGTGTAAGTGATTCTGCCATCTACTGTTCTACTCATACCTTCTTCTGTATTAAGTTTCTGACATCTGGATAAGTATGAGGGAAATTACTCTGAAGATATACGTTGTGGCAGATCATTATTGGCACCAGTATATGTCTTAGGAATACTGCAAACCAGTTCTTTTGCCAGTTGAAGCATTTTTTTATTGCTACAAGATGACTTTTCACTCTACCTCTTGTTCTTGTATGTTTGGAGGGAAAAGTACTTTCTTACTTTTAAAATACAATCAAATAAGGTATTGATAAAAGTATTACCTAAACTATGCCTCTTTACTCTGGGGAAAACATGGGTGAATTCATTTATCAGAGTATAGATCATGGTTTTCTGAGAACCGCATTTACATGTAAATTGTTAATGGGAAAACTTTCCCACTCCAATGTAGAAATGCCATCCTCTGCAATCTAGAAAGCTTGAGGGATGTCCCTTTCTCTCCAGAGAAAGGCAAACTTGCCTGGGGTATGATCTTAACTGGTCTCTAATTTGGTAACAGAGATCCCTAACATTAATAAATATCAGCAAAGAGCCATGATGATGATTGCTGGATGGGGGCGTCTGCTGTATGAAGAAACAATGTGAGCTGGGACTATTCAGCCTGCACGAGAGGCAGCAGAGGGGGATCTAACCAATGTGTATGAATGGGAAGGAGTCAAAAAGTCATAGTGGACTCTTCCCAGTGGTGCCCAATGACAAGACAAGAGGTGATACACATGAACTGAAATAATAGACATTTCATTTGAAGATAAAAAAACCAGTTTTTTCCTTGTACAGGTGATCAAATGTAGGAACAGATTGCCCAGAGGGGGTTAGGAGTCTCCAGCCTTCAGATATTCAAAATCCAACTTACCATGCCCTGAGCAACCTGCTGTAGTCTGATCCTGATTTAGGCAGGTCTTCACACTAGGTGATCTCTAGAGGTCCCTGCCCACCTCAACTATTCTGTGATCCAGAGGCCAGAGCTTATGCATTTTTTTAAAACTCCCAGAAGTTATCCTAGGCTGAAAACAGAAATCAGACTTATTGCAGCTGTAAACTTTTATGATACTTCATCTTTACCCTGATCAGGTCCTCAAGTTCATAACAAGACATGCAGACAGCACATTAATATCCTTTCCTTAGAGATAATAGCATCTCCTAAAAGAAAAATATTATCAAATACTACTTGGGGATAGCAACTGCGCTCAGTGAAGAGATGCACAACATGTGGATGAAGATGATGAATTTTGCTGACAATACATAAATAGATGCATTACCTTTTTAATATTAAACAAGTTAAAAATCCACATTAATTCATTCTTCCTCAGCCAGAGAACTCATGAGCTGTCTTGAAGGAACCAGAGATCTGCTGTGATCTGCTCACACATAGAATGGAAAGTTTCTTCATTCCCACAAAGCAAGAAGGGATGAGAGTGAGAGAGAGACTGAAAGACAAGGTGTCAAATCCCACAAAATTTACTATAACAAGAACAAGAGATAACTGAACAGTCTGAAACATGACACCCTAATGTGTCAGCTTCTATGGGATGTGTTACAGACTCGGCTTGCAGAAGGCTATGTATCCTGTTATTTTTAAATAACTGCAACAGTAGCAGCAAGGCTAATTCATCACATTTACATAAGGCATCAACAGAGAGCAGTGGTGTTAAGAAAATGATTATATTAGTCTGGAGTATTCAGAAAGCAACTGGTTGTTGGTGCAGTGGCCATGCTGCATGCAAGACCATACAGATTCCCTGGCATGATCAAACATAAATGATCCCTTGTTTAGGAACCTGACCTTGGGCAGCACCTAGCTGTACCAGATGGAGTCAATATCTGCAAATAAACTAGTTTTGCTCAGTTTTTGCAAAATAACCTAAGGTCTTCATATAAGATTGATGTATTTGCCTAAGTCGAGTATCAGTATGAGAATATTCTTGAACACAGTACTGAAGCTTGACCCTGTCTGTCTCTGTACTGTGCCATCAGTGCCAAGAGAATGAAGAGTTATTTCAGCAGGTCAGCTACAGATTTCTTTGATGTAGGCAGAGTTATGCCACCCACAGTCATTGGGAATATTGCAAGGTGGGCTCTGGGAAGGTGAAGCGTAAATTGTGATGGTATAGCACAGCAGGCTCAGAATGATCACTCCCATGCAGCACACTTTAAAATATCCCTTAACTTCCCTGTGTGTTCTAGGGATTATCTTTGAAGAGAGTATTTCGGGGAAAGTCAGCATTAAGCTCATTTTTTTCCTTCTTTCACCATGTGCTTAATACATTGTGGCTAGATCATAATGTCATTCATTCACATGAACTTTCTATGCAGGTACTGTATATTAAGATACTTAGTGAACAATTCTAATTCTATTATTAGAAAATTTAGAGTACCTCAGATGTCTGGAGATGTCATATACATAATTTGATACACTGGAGGGAAGGAATGCCATCCTCACTTGGAGTATTGTGTGCAGTTCTGGTGTCCTCAACATAAAAAGGAGACGGAGCTGTTGGAACACGTCCAGAGGGGGGCCACAAAGATGATCAGGGGACTGGAACATCTCCCATATGAAGACACGCTGAGAGAGTTAGGGCTGTTCAGCCTGGGAAAGAGAAGGTTGCATGGAGACCTCATAGCAGCCTTCCAGTATCTGAAGGGGGCATTATAGGCATGCTGGGGAGGGACTCTTCATTAGGGACTGTAGTGACAGGACAAGGCGTAACGGGTTCAAACTTAAACAGGAGAGGTTTAGATTGGATATAAGGAAGAAATTCTTTAGTGTTAGGGTGGTGAGATGCTGGAATGGGTTGGCCAGGGAGGTTGTGAGTGCTCCATCCCTGGCAGTGTTCAAGGCCAGGTTGGATGAAGCCTTGGGTGACATGGTTTAGTGTGAGGTGTCCCTGCTTATGGCAGGAAGTTTGGAAGTAGATGATCTTAAGGTCCTTTCTGACCCTAACTATTCTATGATTCTATGATTCTATGATTCTATGTTTAGATGGAATAATATTTTCTCTTGTTTTATGAAGATAAAAATGAACAAGTCCTTCATGATTGTTCTTTAACACAATGTATGATTGCACATTAGCTGCATGAAACACTGGAAACAGCTAGTGGTAAAAATGTCTTTTACCAAACTTTTTTGTTAAACTTTAAGACAGGAGCCCTGCTCTTTCCTTTTCAACAAATGAGTCCCATAAGACTGTTGGGTAAAGCAGTTCAACCAGAATGATGTAATATCCAGGATGTTTCCAGGCATAAGTTCCATATGACTACATTGTTCCTTATTTATAAACATGCCACTTTTTACTGGCACAGCTTCACACATTCTTGATGAGAGCTGCTTTTTCCTTGGCAAAGCAACACAAATTCATTACACCACCATCACAAGATTTCAATGAATAGAACCATCTTCACATGACTCAAAGTTTTTACTCAGAGATAGAGCAGATCGAAGAGATAAAGCAAGGAAAACTTCCCTGAAATACAGGAAACTAACTGCAAAAGACATAGTTTTAAAAGGAAATGAGAAATGTATATTTTCTGTGGTGTGTTTTCTTATTTTGGAAAGAGTCAAAAATCTCTTGTGGGTTTGTCTCTGATCCCTTCAAATTATTTTGATGTATACTTGTATGTTTAAAATTACTTCTCCTCCCTTTTATTGTGCTGTCAAGTTAATGGATTCATGTGTCACTTTCTATTTTCATTACAATTTCTGTCAGGAGCATGAAAAACCCAAATGTCTTAGTAATTTGTAAACTACCACAATGTACTCTCTTTGGCTTGACCTTGTCATTATTGTATAACTTAATTGGCCAACTATTCCACTTCTTTTCCTTTTCATAGCCTTATTATAGTGGAAAATGAGAAGAGACTTGTCATTGACCAGTCAATCAAAAGTATACACCATTTAGAGATGAAAATAACAACCTCTCAATTAATTTCATAGAATTAACACTCATTATGATAAAAGTCTCCTGAGATAAAGATTGAGATCAGGACTAATAAGCAGACATTTAGCCATTCCTCTGACAAAGCCTGTAATAAAATTAGGAAATGGAGCAGTATAATTCTATCACAAAATTGCAGTTCTACAGTTTCCCCCTCAGACTAGAAGATATTTAAGAGACCCTCATTTTTCTCTGTACAAAGAGTCATAGCACATCTCATTTTTGGTAGTTCTGTTGGCTGAAGTAGATTTGGCTGTAATTTCAAAAATGTCTTTCCCAAGATACCTGATGACATTTTCACATTTTGGACGACCTCACTGATGGGAAGCATTATCATTTCACTATTACGTTGTTATTTTTTGCAATGGTTTTAGTTTTCCTCACACAGTTTCTATCTTTGGATGGGGTAATTTTAAACTTAGCAGGGAAAGGACAGTCTTTTTTTTTTTTTTTTTTTAACCAGTGCCCACAGGGTTTGCAACAAGATACTCCATGCTCTATTACAACAGTAACAATAATATAAGAGAAATAAAATAAGTAATAGATATGACATAAAGCTGTGCTCCAGAACTTGCCATAAATCAGTGAGATCTGGGAGGGGGAAGCCACTGGGGAAGGCTGCCTTATTATTACTATGGACATATCAGACACTAATAATTTAGTACCCGATTTAAGTAACACATGTTTCAAACTGAAAAACTGTTCAAGGCAAACTGTTTATTTCTGTGAAAATAACACCGTTATCAAAGAATCATTGATTATGACAAGAAAGTATAGTCAAATATAGTTATGAATATTTGTTGGTCTGGTATTCTGGACAAATACTTATGATTAAATATTCAAACTCATCATATAAAGACTGAATCTCTAATTTGAAACTAATAGTTAAATTGATTAAACATTATTATCATTCAATTAATTTTTTCCCTAGTAACTTTACTTGAGACAGCTTTCTCTCCTACCTTGTAAAAAAAATGATCCTTCCCAAGATACCAACACTTCACCTACTATTCTTTGGTCTTCACAGGCTACCTCTGCAGAAAGCCACAAGCAGAAGAGAGAAAATGGATGCAGTTGTGACAGCAAGCCAGCTGACCCTATCAATTGCCTGATGGATACCAGATTAGAGCACCCAGGGTAGGGAAACAGTGATCAGGTAGGAATTACCTTTCTCTCCCCTTCTTTTTGATTTCAGGCCAAAGAGCACAGATTTGAAATGAGAGCATGGCCTTTGGAAAATAAGCAACCTAAACCTTTCTGTCATACACTACAACAGTTTAAGATTACTAGGTTCCACATTATTCTTTCTCACTCGAACAAATCAATTTACTGCTTGACAAATAAGCACATAATGCAAAATGCCAACTTACAGATTGGTATCATTAAAGAGAGAGCATGGTTTTATTGGCAAAGGACCATATTTCGCCTACATTGCAGATCTCAGGGCAGAAAGCTTTGTTTATACAGGATATGTGACCCATTATACCTGGTATACTACAAAGAAACTACAGATATGTTCCAATAGGACTGGAAATGTAAGTATTCAGTTTGTCATGCCCAAGCCACAAACAAAACTGTCTGATTGTTCACAAGCATGTCAGAATTGTTATAAGAGATGTATAACAAAAGTTTAAAAACATTTTAGATGGAAAGAGTTTTTATTATCTTGAAATGCAAGAGTCTCCAGTGCTCTGTGTCTAGAAGTTTTAAATAATTAGCCAATTTTGATTATGGTGTTGAGGATACTTAGAAAAATTAAAATCTCATTGATTAAACTTATTAAAGTTGCATTCCAGAAATCTAACAATAACTTAATAGGAAGATAGGGGAAAAAAAAAAATCTGCCTTTAATATAGAAGTTCTATAGATGTTTTGAAGATTGTAATTAAGGTATGGGAGGAAGGGGATTAAGTTAAGCTGTGTCTTGAGTGTTGTCTATTCTGTTGTATTGGTATAGTATGATTCTAATACAGAAAATGCGGTCTAAATTTAAATAATTCATGCTCTTTTTCATTAGAAAACAAAAATGTAAATTTAAAAACTTGGTAAAGTTTTATGAAAGCCAGAGCCCCACAATAACTTTGACTCTGAGTTCCAAGGTAAGAACCTTTTCCTTTTCGTTCTTTTTCTCAATAAAAGCAAATTTTAAAATTTAAATCTTTCAAACATGAGGAGGCCCTGCAAACAAACAGGAGTATGCAAAGTACTGTTCCAGGTTGGATGTCTGTCATTCAAATCACTGTCACGCCACAAGCTACCTCAATATAATCAGAAAGGAAAACAGAGATAGTTAGATGGGTTTACAGGATGATGCCTGTATGAGTGACAGATGTTTGTGCTCTAGCAACATTATGTTTTATTATAGAACAATTGCTTCTAATAGCTTTTACATTTATGTTCAGTGTGTTGCAAATTCACATCCATACCTTAAAAATAAGGAAAGACAATAACTGAGAAATACTATGAATTAGTTCCTCCCCTTCCCCAAATAAAAGCTTTTTTTTTTTTTTTTTTTAAATAAAAAAAAATTTGGGAAGTTGGTGAACTNAAGGAAAGACAATAACTGAGAAATACTATGAATTAGTTCCTCCCCTTCCCCAAATAAAAGCTTTTTTTTTTTTTTTTTTCAATAGAAAGTAATTTGGGCAGCTGGTGAACTGTGGAGCTCACCAATCTATGAGTTCTCAAACACACACAAACTATGTCTTCATGGTTCAAGGAAGAACCGACATTACGCCCGAAAGGATTATCAATCACCAACTGCACAATATCATCTGTTGTAAATTGGGAGCCTGATTAATAACAGTGATTCAAGCATGGTCCTTGAAAATTGTGAACTTTATTGACTGACTGGATTGGTGACTTTCTCTTTTCATGTTGTTTGCTCTCAATTTGTGGTGCTTTCAGTTACTGATACTGTATACTACTATTTCTGTTATGATTGTTTTCCACATTATATAAAGTCAAGAGTGAAGTACCAGGTGAAGCAGGTAAATTTTCCATCAATCGTGTATAAGACTTGTTGCCCTACTTTTGATTTTTTTTTTCCTTATTCATCAGCAATTGTACTGCACCTCTGTTTTCTTCTCTTGTCATTGTGGGAGTATCTAGAAAACAAGGGGAATTATCTAAACCCATGAATAAAACAGACTTTGAAGTTGTTTGCCTTTTTAGAATTCAATACTATTTCCTAAAGTATTGAATTAATATTTTTGGAGTTCTTTTTTTAAAAAAAAATAATAGTTTCAGAAAGGCTGACTTCCATATTAGTATACACACATAAATTACTTTAAAGCTGACATCAATTACATTGAATTTTGTATACTTTTCAAGTGATAAAGTCAACCTATGGCTGAAGAAAGGGACCTTGGTTTCCAATACCTCAATCATCCACTACATTTTAGGACCTCTTTGAAAAGGAACAGGTCCCATTTAACCTATTTGAGATTTTTGTTGTATTTAACTTGGTATGTTCCGTTGTTAACTCAGTATGTTCTGTTTTTAAATCCATCCTATTTCTCTAGTCTAGTCTTGAGAGTATACCACCAAGTTTTTCTCTTGGCTGGCTTGGATGATCTAGACCTTGTGTCCACAGGATTCCAAACAACCATCTTTCAAAATAACCTGGCAGAGCTGACCCTTGCTCCTGAGGTAATATATTCAAACTGTTTAACCTGTGAAGGAAGTGACACACTCTGCAGAACCCCTTGTAATTATGAAAAGCGCAAGCCCATTTGTTAGCTAGTGAGCAACAGTAAATCTATCCTGTAGGTTCAAAACAGCCCAACTGTGGAAGCTTAATTTTTCTTTATGTGCTTCTTATATTAAAGAGAGAATATCAGTTGAGACTGTTATCTGACATAATATTCACTGCCACAGTTTTTAAAATTAGTGAACATATCAGCAAAACCCCAAACCAACCACTCAAACAAAATAAAAAACAAACCCAAACCAAAAACCCTACACCAAGCCACATCTAATTTAGCATTGTAAAAACTAAATTAATAGATAAATTTGAGACTTTCTGACAAGCAGAGCTCATGAATGACATTTGGCACCAGTCCCTTGAAAAAACCCTTTAGAATCATGACCTAGTGGCAAGGTGTACCCTAAAAAAAACATAGCAGGTACTGGAGCAGAAGCCAAAAGTCCATATCAGTTTTGCTGGAAGGTTAATGACAAGTGTCCATGAATGGCTTTTATAAACCTAAAATTGGTTTAGCGTAGATCATCCCTGTTATGTTCAGTTGCTAGATGCTATTTTACTTGTGAAAACTTAAAGTCTCAAAGTTCATTACTATTATTTGTAAATAAGATTTGTCTTTTTCTAGTTAGAAAAGTTATTTTATCACTTTGGTGATCTGAAAACAGAGACTGCTGAGAAGCAACACCCACACAATTGAGAGTGTAATGCAATCACCTCAATTTTGCAACTGTAGTTGCTTTCTACATCAGCTGTATTGCTGCAAGATGGGAGGAGCTGGGGTCTGTGCATGGCATCAGCATCACAAAACTGCTCTGCCCCATCTATTTTGCCTGATAGCTCCGTAAACACATCCTGAGGCTTTATCCTGGCATGCTATTTCTGCCCTCCTCCAGCCTTGACAGGACTCATCCCAAAACCTCCAAGGCTGGTGTTATGATAGATTAACTTTGGTCATATATTCTTTTCTTTATTGAAACAGAAAACAAATACCTAAATCTGTATGACATCTCTATTGCTGTCCTCCTCTAACATAATCACAGCAACTCATTACATCAGAGTTTTAGAAGCATAGCTCTAGATTAAAATGCCTGTCAGTTTTCAAATTATGTTTTATAGCTTAGTGTTAAACCTCTTCTGGAGGCATGGTTAAAAGACAGTTGTTGACACTCCACAGCTTAACACAGAATTTCACAGGAAGGCATTACAAAGGCACACATGGTACAAGACTGTATAATAGAACCCTGTAATTATTTAAGAAACACTATTAAAGGACCTTTACCCACTGGGGACTCAACTGTGAGCAGACTCTCCCTGTGTATCAAGCTCTTCAGTGAAGCAGTGGAATAAAGAGAGAATAAAAAATGCTGAGTGCCTCACTGATTTGTGGAATCTACTGGAAGGAGAGTGAGGAGCCCCAGGGATCTCTAGAAACTCCAGCAACTTTTAAGAGCTATAACGGAGAAGTCCGCTTTTTCAAAAATTCAGATCCATTCCCAGGAGACTAAAGGGATGTCTTCCTCAGAAGAGCACTTTCTTCAGCAGCAGGAAGCCATTTGTACTCCAGCAAAGTGAAGTACACACCAGTATGCTTTATGAGGAGGAACATTTGTCAGGCTGAAATTGTTAAAGACACATTCTTAAGAGTGGCATTCAAAAGAAGTGAGACCTAGAAGCAGAAGCCTTAAGAAACCTCAATACGGGAGAAAGGACATATCTAGGAAAATATAGTTTGCTGGAAAATATTCCCAGATGTGTGGTATTTTGAGCAAAGAGCTAAACTTTATGGTGAACCCTATAGCATCAGTGGTTTAGGATATGATTCAGTGCTCCCCTGAAATCAGTAGAAGATTTCTGTTGCATTCAACAGGCTTTGCTTTGCACCCATGTGGAATGGATAATTCAGAATGTAATTTGTAGCTTAAGGTATGCAGTCAGGGGAGGAAATGCACTGCATGCAACAAATCAATCTGCATCCAGTCCAGCTGCTGCAGAAGAAGGAAAAGATATAGCCAGAATGACAGCAGGCAAAACATCAGGCATCTGTGGACAGACAAGCAGGTGGGCAACATCCAGGCAGAGTTACTGCCAATGGCTGCCCAAGGAGCACCAGCCAACATCACAGACCTCCAGAAGCACAACAACAGAAGCATGGATAAATGAAAAAAGTAATGTATTTTAATGCAAGCAAGTCATACACTAGCTAGCATAACAAATCAAGGGAGCTGGGATCTATTCCGGCAAGATAAAGGTTGAGGATTACTGGACCTGCCCTGCTCTGGGTGCCATTCTGGTAGTACGCTCAAGGCCAGGGTATTCCAAGTCTGTAGAAGGGTGGCTTAAGAAAGCCATCTCTTCTACCCCTTTCTGAAATGTTAGTGATTAGGCTGGCACTACACAGAAATTCCCAGTCTTGTATCGCCACTTGGGTGCTCACTTTTAACTCAAGGCACCTACTTGCCTTGGTATCCACTGCTCAATGAGAAACACTGAGTCACTGAGTCTCTGTCACGACCTGAGTGAAGAAGTCTGGAGGCTGCAGGTTGGCTCAACTGGACGTGCTGTGGCAGGAACTTGGCAGAGTTCTTTCACTCTCTAGTTTATCCAGGGATGTTTCTTCCTCCTCACTGCTCCTCCAGGAATCTTTGTCCTCCCTGCTGTGCTCTCATCTCCTAGTAGTCACACACAACCACCACCACACATGGCACCAGTGCTGGCTTTATAGGGGAATATAAAGCAGAAGGTTCTGTATTTGCCACAGTGAAAGAAATTCACTGCTATATAGACAATACCAGCAGTATCATTAAAAAAATACCAACAGGGGCATTTACATCTATCCACAGGGCTGGCTCATAGCAACAGGCTTAAATGAGACTAAAGTGACACCCCTTTAACAGAGCTTTAACAGAGAACACACGGACAGCTTTCATTTCAGTTGCTATTTGTGCCATGTGGGGAGTTATCATTGCCCACATTTCTGTGCAGGTCTAATTTATTTAGGATATGCAGTAGGAAATATTCAGCTTGGCAATTCTAATATGCAGTCCCCTACAGTTCATGGAGTTCATTTTTTTCTAACTGGCTGGTGTTGCCCTCCTGCTGTATTAGCCTGATACTGCCCTCCCACTGCTCTGTCCACCTGCTTCAAATTTATTTCCAAACTGCATCACTGCTGTAGGGTCTTCTCCCTGAGGGGAACAAGTTAATAGGGTTACTCTTCTTGATGTACTCAGATTCTTCTGCACTAAGATTTGACTACTGACTATGCATTTTTTTTTTCATTTTCCATTCCTCAGCTGAAGATAAAAATCCTCTAGCAAAAGAAGATACCTTAATGGAAAATACTTTAATCCAAACCCTGAAATAAGCACATAAAAACATGAGTCACATGCTATTACAAATTATGTTGTAGTATTTATTTCTTCTCAGTACAAGAAGCAACTGAAAAATATACCATGTAATTTTTTTGAAGTATATCCCAAAGTAGACTAATGCATAAAATGGCTTCCCCTTTTCCCCTTCTGGAGCAAAACTATAAATTTGACAGAAAATTATAAGCTATAAAATATTTAAACCATTACATAGAATAATATTCCTGTTATAGAATTCCATTGAACAGTTTAAGCAATTTGCAGACAGGAATTGCATCCTTATTAAACCTTACACAGGAATTTCTACACAATCTTACTGGTTTCTGCCTTATTAAACTTTATGCCATCCTTCAATATGAGACTGAAACACCTCCAATGCTTCAAATATCCTTTCACAGGTTACAGACATGAATTTGTTGCTACCTTCTTTTCTTCTTCTAATCTAAATTACTATATAGCACTTTGCAAACTCTTACAGATTTGCTGAGAAAACAATTCCTCACTGTCTCAAAATGATCATTTTTCCTTGTAACACATGTCTGTGTGCACACAGATGATAGAGGGGAAAGTTTCTTATTTTCAAATGCAACTGAATAAGCTCTTACTGGAAAATTAAGGATTTCTGGAGAGAATTCGGCAGAACAGATGTATGCTTTCCCCAAACGAAAAACATGCATCTGTTTCCTAGAAATCTAAACAATAACAGCAAAGCAGTCACACAAATAAGTTATGTTTAGGTTTTGTTTGTGGGGCATTTTTCTGGGTTGTTTTTTTGTTTGTTTTGTTTTTCCTACAGATGGTTCTTATTTTTATACAAATGGGCAAAAAACCCACAGCAAAGTTTCTAAATGAAGCAATGAAGTGCATTGTTATCAATGAAATTTAAATGGGTTGCAGGATAAAATTGTTCTATACAAATCTGCTCAATTGTACCTAAAAACTGTACAAAAGCCTTCCTTATTAAAATGCTGCCTTTCAGCCTCCTTGCTTCCATTTAGTCACAGTCTGATCTCCCTATCAATTCATTTTTTCCATTTCTGTTACCTGCAGATCATTTTGCCTTGCTCCTATAATGTGGATTTAGCGTTTTCTGTCAGGAACTGATATGATCCAGAGCAAACCCTTTTGATTAGATATTCCTGTTCCATGCTCAGAGCTGACAGGAAGGATATGCTTTTTAATGTCATGAACAACATTTCCCCCTATCCCTGTAATCATGCTTTGCAGCCACTAAAAAGTGAATTGACAGGAGGGAGTTGCCTAGAGTATCAAAACTCCCCCATCCAGAATGGCAAAATACCTTAATGTAATTAAGTATTAGGATTAATTTCCTAATCCTTATATTTTTCATTTGTCCATTTGAGAGATGGGTCTCTAATTAAATTTTGCTTTGGTCACTGTAATGAGAACAATATCCTCTAGACGTCCAGCCACAGTCAGCCTGTATGGATAGCAGTGATAAGGCTGGGTAATTGTAGGATTAATAACTGGCCTTTTATTGTGTCTGAAAGCAATGTAACAGTATATAGACTTTCCAAGCAACTTGAAAACAAAGCTACATTGTACAATATTGCTACCCTGATCACTTTTTCCTTTCACTTTTTATTTTTTTGCAAGCATGGGAACAATTGGACTACAAAGGTATGATTGTTCCTAGGTCATATTCTCCTCTAGGGTTTCCAAAAAGCAAGCAATGCTGCTCAGGCAGCTCCAGTAGCTCTGTGACAAAGTAGAACAAGTTTCAATAACTGCTGTTATTCCTCTTCATTTAACAGTGCAGGCCACAGGGTAACTGTTTAATGTGGTAGCCAGTTCCCTGAACCTCTTGTACATTTGCTGAAACATGAAGCATTTTCCTAATACTTTGAGCTTCTTCAATAACTGCAGGATTTCAAAGTTAAAAAAAAAAAAAAGAATAAAAAAATCTAGGGACCAATGTTGTACTGAATAATCCAGCTCTGGAGACAGATCTTCTGCACAGTAGCATCCCTTCTTTGTGGCTGGGACACTTCACCCTCAATTAGGGAAAGGTACCTTTTAATAGAGATGTTCCCTTTTATGGCTAGGTAGTGTTGCTGAGAAAGTGGTAGGAGCTAGGAGTCAGGCAACCAGCATGCTCAGCTAAGCTGCTATGGATTTTAATTAATGTGCAGAATAGGATGTAGGCTTGGACAGTTTATTCATGCCATCTGGTTACCGTATGGATGCAAGTGAAACTTGAACCTAATCTAATAGGTATGTAAATTGCATGAAAGGAGCTGGTAAAAATCCCTACATAAAACAAACTTGCATGAAACAGACAGGTGGAAAAAGAGGTTGCAGAAGTTGCTCAGGCTGCTGCGAAATCCCCTTGCACCATCATGGGACCAATGGGGAGTTTGGCACTGGCTGCAGAATATCCTGCCTGTCTTCGATTCTACTCCCTACCCCACTACTTCCTGGGTGCCATTCCCATAAAAGATTTGTTTTCACACCTTCTTCTGCAGAAAACATTATCTTCATCCTCAAATTCCTCATGGAATCAGCTCTCTTTTCTCTCTCCTGAACAGGTTTTTCAGTGGCTATGCCACATATATTGCCCAACCTAAATGACTTCATAATAGATGGTCAAATACAAAGGCCCAAATGCAGGCCTGTCAATCCACACAGAACTGCATGGGATAGTGTTAGGATCTGGTTTAATCCCTCTGATAAATAATAATAAAAAAAACCAAACAAACAAACAAAAAAAAAAACCCTCAAGAAATATTATTTTGGTAGAATAGACCCAATTTGCATCAATGTAGCAAATTTATTAATCCACAGCAATTCATAAAAAAACCAAGTGCACAAACAAAAATCTCTGCAAAACTAAATGCACTTAAAAATTTCACTGTTCGGCTTTCTTTTGTATCACATTAAGCTCATTCACCTTTCCTCATCATCTCTAATTTTCTCCTCCCCATCTCCTTGTGCAATCATAACCTGCATTAGGGACTTCATATATATCCTTCTCAAAGACCTTTAAGAGCAGTCTGAGAGAAATTAATGTCATTGCTTTTCATTTAACCTTCAAGCCATATTTTCACTCTGATCTCTTTCTAAGATTACTTTGGTGTACACATTTCCAACATGAACATATACCTAACTTCAGCCAAATCCAGAAATTATGCCTCTCATCCAATATCATGAGTTCAACTGACTACAGAGGCTTAGATCTCTTCAGGACGTGATTTCTGTGACAGTTCTGATTGGCAATTGAATTGGCCAACATAAAAGCTACTGAGCCTTTTTATATCATTTTAGATATGGAGAAGCATAGCCATTTCTTCCACATGCATTAGCCCTGTACACTACTGTAGATTAAATTGAGTTCAAACAGACTGATATCTTTGAAGGTGGATGTTTGTTAAATCCTGAACAGACTTAATTTCAGCATTCAGAGATACAAACTATAATACTAGTATAATACCTCTTCAATGTGGCTTTTTGTATTTGCTTAATAAAAGCAAACTTCTTAAATACAAAAGTCAGCAATGTGCCATAAGGGATGTTTTGAGGCAATTTTTATAATAATTTTTCTATTTTACATATTTTGTATTTTCCATAAGAAAATAGATCAAAAGCACATCTGAATTCTTGTAATTAGATCCCTCAACCAAAACAGAAAACCATAAATGACAACTTGTTTGGTTTTGACAGTTCTGAGGCATTACTGCTCTTCTGAAAGAAAACAGAGAGGTGCTGGAAGATAAAGAGACATCCAATAATTTAGGAGTGAAGCATTTTAATTGTAGAGTACATGACCAGTCAGCGGATATATGTCAGAAGTGTGTGTCTATGCAAGCCCATACATACAACTGATAAAGGGAAAGAGAAGTCTCTTCTGTTCTCAAATAATGCAAGATTCAAATGTGGGTTTAGTAAGAGATATTACTTGGACTACACTGCATATCCTGAAACCTCCTGAAAAACATAGCAGTAGCTCTCATCCAGAGTCTGTATATCTCCACAACTTGGAAAAGTGCAGCTGGGGTTGCTCATTATCGTGCCATGGAAATAACAGCAAAAGACTCTTCTGTTACTTTGTGAGAACACTGAAAGGTTGACTAATTTCTACTGATAATCTCTGTCCTGACATCAGACACTGTTGTTCCACCCCACGCCCATCTGCAGTGAAATAAAATTATAAAAAAGAAAAAAAATCAGAAAAGACACATGAGCACTGAGGCCTGAAACTGTTGCCTAGTTATGAAAGATTTTGCCACACTTATTAATCTTTAAACCCTTAAGCAACCTTTTTATTTTTCCCTTTTAAATAGTCAGAAGTCAGTCAAGCTGCACAGCACCAAGGGTGTGTGCTGGCAGAAAATACACATCTGAAATACAGACTGCATTTTTATGTTTGGGTTTTTTTTTTTTTTAGTCTGAAGCTCACAAATACCATATATGAAGTTATAGATTAGAAAAAGTACTGCAGCATCTCAGCTTTTCCACACAGGGGGAGAAGCATCTTTTCTCCACTTTCATGACTGACATGATATCTTGCTTACGCTTCCTACCTTAGTAGTCCAGCTGTGAGATCCATAAAGCAGCCATTGAATCTCTTGCCTCTTCCTTTAGGAGTGTCACAATGTGAAGCTTTCTTTGTGTTGCCCATATGCCAGCAGTCTTAAAAAGGTGTTCTTGCTCTGCTGCAATCATCTTTGCAACAGACAGTAAGTTGATTTCAGGAGAACTGCTCACTGTTTCACTAAGAACAGAAGCAGGTTCCCCCCACAGTCCCCTGTTAAAAGTACTTAGCTGAAGAAACAGACAGGTTTTTTAATTCCTATCAAGAGTTCCTGGAACTAATGCTTGTGCTGATCAGATTCTCCTAATTAAAAACTGTCAGTGTGAAACAGTCTAACATTTTGCTGCAAAGTGATTTGGTAAAAAGATAGATGAGGAAATGTTAAACAGCAAGTGCAATGTCATCTCTAGCAAGTCTATCAGAATTGCATAATTTGCTTCAGCTGGGGGTAGGATCTTTTCTTAGCCATGTTCAGCATCATGTACAAGAAAGAACATGAGTGCCCCAGATCTTTATTTTCTTTCCATGACCACTATTCAGTGTGGGAGTAGCACATATGTCCTTGACGAGATTTGAAATTTAGAATAGTTTCATTTGTTGCCAAGAGTTTCCAAGTTATTTCACAGACACTAATTCATATTCCAGCTACCTAAGAAATCCTGGTCCACTCTACTGCGAGGAAGCCTTCTCCAAAATAACCAGATTAACTGAATATCCTCATTCTTCCTGTTTGACAACATTGCCAAGTACTATGGAGTCATATTCTCAGGATTAAATGTTCCTAAATGTTTCTGTATCCTTGTCCTCCTCTCAGCCACCATGTACAGGAGAACAAATACCCCTGCAATGATTAAATTCTGTGCCCAAGGATGTAAGAAGTAGGATTTCAAGATACATTAATACCTCCACAGGGAAAATGTGCTAGGTACTTGGACTCACTGTTAGCCTCTGTCCAAAGGAGGAGCACTTAATGAGCAGTAGTTAGTGGAGCCACATAGTGAAGCTCACATAGTTGAGCAAAGAAGGTGAGACTTCCACGTTTGAGTCAGATGGATCTCTTCACATCCAGATGCTTCCATGACAAGTACAGCAAAAGTTCACTCCAGGCAAGGGCTAGCTAGTCATACCTGAAAGCCTTTTGACTGCAGTATAAGGTTGCTGGCAGGAAGCATTATAAACCAAAGAAGTAAACACCAGAGGAAAGAAGAAAAGATCGGTCTGAGTCTCCCAGATATTCAGAGGTCGATATGAATTTCCAGGGCAGGACAGCAAGTGAGAGAGGAGGCTGTGACCATGCTGTGTGACAAAAGCGTTTGTGAGAAGGAGCAGGGTAAATAGCAGTGGTGCCTCGCTAGCTTCTCATGCTCTTACAGGGGAAGCATATGTGAAGGGGAAGTGCGGTGCCAGAAGGACAAGTACCATCCTCTCTCCTGTAAGTAGATCAGATAACAGCTCAGGAGCCAAAGCTTTTCGCACGGCATCCCTTCTTGGAGGTGCATGAGACTACAGCCAAGCTCAAAGAAGTGAACGCATTGCAGAAGTGAGTTCTAACATGTGGAGGGCCCAGAGAGAATTAATAATAAATAAAATACACCTCAGAGAAGAACCTTTGAGTTTCTCCTCCAAGTTACATGCAGTTAATTGAGCTCAGTAGGAGTAGACTGTTTATTACTATGAGGAGAAAGCAGTCCTGTGGGCCCAGGCATTTTTGGTCCTTTATTCAAGAACACAATATCTGCTTGATAATGCATACACTGTTTTGTCATTAGTTGTCAGCACACCTCCCAAAACAAGTTGTCCCTCTGTGGTTTTATAATCATGGGAATATTCTCGACAGCCCTATCAAGCATGCTTTATTCTGGCTCCAGACATCTCTGGAAAATAGCCTATTGAATCGCATCGGAAACCAGGGCAGAGTTGACTTCCTGGTAGACTCCAAACAATCCAAAGGCTCTCCTTGGAAAGCACAGCCTGTGCTCTGTTATTTGCGCAATGCCACACTGCCCTGCAGCTGGGGTAATCGGCTCCATCTCAGCAACTCCACCCCCACCGAAAAGGGTGAGGAAATAGCGATCTATTGTTCCAGGAGTTTATGCAAGAGGGGTTTGGTTTTCTTTTTTTTGTAAATTATTTTAGCCACTATTTGTAAGAGATAACAGTGACCTGGTTGCTGAAATGCCGCCTTATTTCCCTATTTACCTCCTGTTAGCTACAATACCAAATCACAGCGGTGTTTACCTGGCAAGCAAAAGTGGAAAAAATGTCTGTATGGGATAGCTTCTTACTATAGTGAGGTGTCTCCTTGACATTAAATACAAAACAAAAACCAAAAAGCACAAAGCAGAAAACAAGAACCCCAACAAAATCTCCCATTTTCCTATTATCATATGAAAAAGAAAAAACATTTTCAACTCTGAGGCAGTGCCAAATGGTTCAGCAGATTTCAGAGACTTGGAGACACTGACAGACTGCAACTCCTGCTGTTTACCAGGGGGATTTAAGAGGTTCTCTTTCTTAAAATAGCTATATTTTTGCCTTCCTAAGGGTCAAAACTTGCCACTTCCACACTGCTTTCAGTAGACGTTTTAACCATGCCACACTCAGCCATATCAAGGGACTGTGAAGAGACTCTTGAGATTCTTCTGTCTGAGGCTAAATGGGAAGGATTGGTTGCACTCCTGCAAACATTTCCACCAGAAACACTAAACTGCAGGGGAAAAACACTTCACATGGGGTGTTTCACTGCACAAAAAGCCCCTTCAGCATATTCTTATGGCAATGTATCAAGCTGGATAACATGAATCATATTTACCTTATATGATGTGACATTGTGACACATGACAGAGTACCTAAAAAATCATTACGCCTCAAGAGCTTATAACCCAAATGGAATTTAAAGGCATATTAGTCAGTTATGCCCACCCCCCACCCTCTGCTATTATCTGCAACAGCAGGGGACTTGCTACAATGAATCAGAGCTTAGTGATTCTTTCCATGTGCACAGGAAACACCGATTAATTGGAACAGTGACAAAAATGTCTCTTTACCTGGTAAACAGAATTCAGCAGTGGGATTTTACTTAATGAATAGTATACAGTTAAGTACTTCGATCTGTGGAGGTGAGAGGTGTAGAAAGCTGATTAGGTACCTCATATCCTATTGCTTTTTCATCTGCTGGAAGCTTGATATTTTTAGCAGTCTCCTCACACAGTAGTCACCACAACTGCCAAGTTTTATGTCATGCGGTAATGCAGGGAGATACTTCCCCAAATTAAGAGAGAAGCAAAATAGGAATAGAGATCCTCGCTCCATCTGGTTTTCCCATAAATATTCCATTTCCTCACACTGGACACCTGCCATCCCCTAGTCCCTTGTCTGTTCACACTGTCCCACCCCAGCAAGTTCCTTGCTCAACTCCTCACCCTGCATTAGGAGATCCTTGTGGGTCTGGCACATCTGGCAGTAAATCAGCAAAGACCCTGACTACTATTGCATTAAGCATGCTCTGGGGCTTACTACACACTGCACTCTGGGGCATAGTTCCACTACAAAGCATACTGGATTCAAATTGTTTACCTATCTAAGCCTTAATTTATGATCTCTACAAATTCCTCTAAAATGAAAGAACCTTTTATTTGTACCATCTTTATTTAAAAAATACGGGATGACTATCAAGGGCACAAAATGTTTCTGGCACCAACCATTCCTCCTGAAAGCCAGTGAGACTTGGACATAAAAGTCTTGTTTATGCCTTTGAAAAATCTCTTCCATAATCTCATCAAGACTAAAAACCTGCAGAATAAACTCTGAATTCAAATACTGTTATCAATGAAAAAAGGGATTTACAGGATATGTGGTGGCAGAGAGCTAGATTTGACCGTGGGAGCAGCCAGCAGCACCAGCAGATATTAACTGGCCTGTGTGACCTCTCAATGATGTTTAAAAAAATTATCTGACTATAGGCTTGCAAGAGAAAAGAGGAAATGAAAGAGACAGGGGGGCAGGAGGCTACCTAGAGAACACTGGTTGGGTTCAGAGAGAAAAATCCATCATTAGGATTCCATGCTTTAAGGAAACAAGGCCACTTCATGTTGTCCCAGGAGGTGATGCAGAAGGACACAGGAGTCAGAGGCAGACCATTGCCTGAGGGCAGGAAAACAAGCAAGAAGCTTCTTAGCGAATTCTCTTTAACCTTTAAGGGTTAAAGGAGTATCTAAATATAAAACCTTTCCAGGAAAAGATCCAAAGGCAGCTGAGGAGAGTGACAACAAATGTGACTATATGTGGGGAAGGCAATGAGTCAATTACTAAATAATGCTAGATCAGCTTCCCTGGAATTTCATTCAAATTAATCAAAAAATAACATTTTCATCAGAAAATTGATGGAGTCAGATTAAAAAAAAAAAAGTATTAAAAAACCCCAAACAATAAAACTCCCAAACATGCACACAAAAAATCATCCTTATGTCTCAGAACTTAAATTTTTATTCTTTCTAGAGGGGAACTCTATGTGTGGGTGACTAATAACAATCCAGCCATCTGGACTTCCCTCAGAAAAACTCATGTTAATCCAAACTACACAGGAAAAAAAAAAAACCCTAACCAAACCCACATATATTGCCTGCCTCAGAGCATTTGTGAAAGTGTTATGGTCTGCAGAACTGTCATGCACTGTCAGCAAACAGCAAACTTTAGAGCACCTTTAATGTTACACCACAGTGCTGTTGTAGTTGATAATTAAGATAGTTAATGTGCAAGCTGGCCTTTAAGTGTTACACTAATCAAAATAATGAATTGCTTTTGTATGATGACCCCATAGCTGTATCTTACTGCTCACCGGACAGAAAGAGATTTTTTTTTAATAGTTACTGGTTGTGGCACTTGTAATTGTGCATTTCTGTGGTGGTAATGAGAGAGGACATGACTTACTACCAGGCTTGTATAGAACCTGAGCATATTGGTGATCTACACAGATATTATCTGAGTAAGTGTGGCTCCCACAGTATCATATTCAACCTCATGATCTTCCAAACCCAGAGGCAGCAAGAGGAATTCAGTCCTTTAGCATTTCTTCATTACTCCCACAGGCACACAGTGTTTTCAAGCCCTCTTGTAAGTAATATTTCTCAGCTATTTAGAGAAGCTGCTGTCCCCTGTGCCTACCTTTGTGTGGATTTATGGGGCATAAGGAATCAGGGCTGATCTGCTTGGCCAATTGTTCAAGGGCAAGTGGGAATTTGTGTTTTTCCCCCCACTTACCTGTGCTCTGCGCTACACATTCAGCAGCACAAACAAATTCAATGTATTCAGCTTGCCAAGAAAGATTAGTACTTAAGAGTTGAAACCAGGGCAGATTGCATTTCAAGCTGGTTTCCCCTTCCCCCATCTTCCCTTTGCCTCCAGCTTTTTGCTTTATTTTTTTTTTTTTAGTTTAATTATTCAGGTTAGAAATGAAATGCAGTGGTTATATTATGCTAATATCAAACTCATTAATGTTAGACAGAAAAAATATAGGAAGTAGCCTGCCAAAAGCTAAGCCTTTGCTTTTGCATTCATCCAGTAAAGTTCATTGAAATGGGAATTCATCCCTTTCCTCTGGATTAGAATTAAACTCCTGGTGTATTTAAAGAGCTGTATAAGGGAAACTGGCTCAGACAATGCTCCTAGAAAAGTAATATTCAATATTATTGCTTTATTACAATTTTAGTTCTGTGACCTTATGTAGAAAATGCCTCATCCAGGCTCAGACAGGATCTGATCAGGAGCTTTGTCATGTGTACTAGTGGCCGGGTAGGTGTGCCCCAGCTGACAGTGTCCAGCACTACAGGCCTTAAACTTATTAAGAAATATGTTATTACCATTAAGTACAACTACACTAGAAGTACAAAATATAGATTTGTTCCCTGTTCCGAATTCATTTTCCATGAAAATCCCATGGTTTCCCTTGCCTGCATTTTTTTTTTAAACAGAAAATACAATAACCTTCTAAAAGTACTCTTTTTTGTGCAATTTCTCTTTCTAGAGTTTAGGACTAATTTTTGCAGACTTAAAACAACTAGGCAGGATGTGGCACCCAATTCCAGTATTTAATTACAGGCATAAATACATCCATAAATTATTAATTATTTTCTGGGAACAGCATTTGACTTGATGGACAATAGAACTATCATTCCATTTATTTCATTATATCAGTCTATATCATCGCCACATATTATTACCCTTCCAAAATGTTTATATAGAATTTATAATGTGATGAAAAGATCTTCCTCCTAATTTTTGTATGCAAATGTAAAATCTTGTCCATTTCCTCACAGTATTTGTTCTGTTTAATTGCATTTTAAATGAACATAAAGTAACTACCCCAAATACATTAGCATGCTTCTGCCAGGGCTCTGTAGATTCTGCTGGCATGTGTTGAGAAGTCGCTGCATCTCAGATATGATCTGATCTTCACAGGTAGCCTGTCCTGAGGGTGGAAGCAGAGCAGTCTTAGAAAAGGACTTTGGGGGTTTTCCCTCCCCTCTTCTTTTCTGATCTTATTCCAGTGTTAGAAAATTTAAAGCCCAGCAATGGCTCAGAGAAAAAGAGGCTTTTTCTGCAATCACTGGTTCCTCCTTCAGCCAAAACAACTTCAAAACATACTGAAGACAGAGTTAGACAGGGCTGGTTGGCTGAAGTGGCTGTAGGCTCCAAGAGACAGTAATAAAGAGAGAACTGGCAGCCATTCAGCTGAAATAAATCTCAGAGAGAAATATAATAGAAGAGAATACAAGTCCGAATTGATTTTCAAGTGCTATGTCTGCAGCAGTGTTGTGAACCCTTGTCTCTCAGAAACCACATGTATTTGTCCCCCTACTACCTGACCAGCTGTCTTCAGGTGAGCAGCAAGCATCAGCTGTTCCTGAAGTCTAATTGCAATGAAGACAGCAATTCCTACAGCCTTTTTTTACTGATAGTTATGAAAATCCTTACATTTGCCATTTGCAGGGACTTTACATAGTGGCATTAATTTCAGGAAAATAAGTCAATAATGCTCCCTTTTGAGATCCTTACTGAATCTTGACTAATTCCTCTTGACTAATTATACACTCATATAAAGGGATTATAGACCTCAGACGAGGAGGACAGTTTAAAAAAAAATAAATCAGCTTGCCATAAGCAGTTAGGTCTTTTGAGGTTAAAGGTGAATTTCTTAGCTATATAACGCCTCTTGAATCTGTCAAAAACCTAAGTTCTCTATAATTTTGTAGAAGACTTAACACCCGGAATGCTCTAATAATTGATGGTAAGAAGAAAGCTCTATACATTTGAAGTTAGTTTTCTACGTGAAATGTATCTAGTGCTGTTTAAATAAAATATGAATCTCCTTTAGTGGGAGAGAAGAATAAGAAAATATTGAAGAGAATTAGAGAAGTATCAAGGAGATTTTCCAGTGACTTCTTATTCTGAAAGGGACATTTCTAGTTGTACTCAAGAAATTAATTTGATCTACAGAGCCTTTAAAACTAATTTTAATCCTTCAGAACCTGCAATATATTCAGTTATTTAAAATATTAATAAGTGCTCACTTTTAACAACATTCGAGATTGCTATCAGCTGCTCTTCAAGCTCCCTGGCTTTTGTTGAGTGGTGAAAAGGGTTTCAGACTAGATATAGCAGTGAGGTTAGAGGTAAAGGGATAAGAAGGGTATTTTATAACGCACACTTCATAGGGTATAGAGTCTGAGTGGCCTAAAGAAAGGTCATATCACAATCTTACCTCCTCCAGAGTAAAATTCTAAAGTTTGATTCAGTCATTCACAGTAAAAAGTGTTAGAAATGTCAAGTATCATCATTTATGCTAAAATACCCTTCCTGAAACACACAACACTGATCACAATCAAACTAACCAAAATCCCAAATTCATTTAACACTTACTCCACTATATAAAAGCAATGCCAATATTTATCCATGTTATTATCTGGCAAGAAGTGGATCTTGACTCTGGCTGCTCAAAGACAAATATTAATAAAAATCTGAATTTCTGCCTTACGGGAAATTACTGACTTTTCTCCCTGAATCAGGATGAAAAATTGATTTCTTTCTCAAAGTGTATTTCTGTTTAGAATGGAAATAAGAAATTCAGAAATAATGTCTGTTGGTTGTTACTTTTTTCCTTTTTAAAACAAAATGTAATATTCAAGCATGGGAATTTTATTAGAATCCCAGTTCTCAGAGAAAGTTTCCCTGAATTACAGGGGAAAACAATTTCAATTAAAAATCCCTGACCACTCTTTAGTATCAAATGCACTTTAGTCCTAATTCTCCTTTTTGCTTTTAATTGCATTTGCCATGGCATGCTAGCACAAAAATTGGGTCTTTCTGTCCCCATTTCTGCATCACACAAAGGCAAAACCAGCAAGATGGTACTTCCTGTAGTTTTACTTTTACAGAATAGACTTATGTTCAAGATGTTTCCTCTCCTGGGATCACTCCTCTGTGTTTTTAAACATTTGAAGACATTTTTGCACCTCTTTCATAGAGAAGGTTTTTCCATCTACTCACTGTGCAGACTCAGCCAGATCCTATAGCAGTGTGCAAGCCCCAAAGAGTAAGCCCTGGTGTGTGACACAGGCTGCTTAGAATATACTTACTTTGATAACAGATTAGCTTTCAAGAGGGATTTGAGCTGGGCAGCATCACAGGCAGTTTAGACAATTGTGTGGTAAATCAAGGCAAGTGTTTCTATTTGAACAACCAAATCCATCATTTCACTCTGATATTTTTTCTTACTGCATTGTTACAGACACCAATATCATACCCTCAAACAGAGGCTCAGTTAACATGGAAAGTGAAGTGTCAGATCACTTGCTCTAAATGGACAGATTTTCATCAGTCTGTTGTGATAATGAAAGGCCATCTCCTCTGCACAAAGGCTAATTTTAAATACCTACCTACAAAAGCATGGGGTAAAGTCAGAATTGGAACAAATGTTACCTGCCTCTTTGTTGCAAAGCATCCTCTGAATATGAGGTCCCCAAAACTTGTGACCTGAATGTCAGCTGATGGGTTATTTAGGCTCCTGATGCTGTTTCCAGAGCTGATGGCATAAGTTTCTGCTTGCTCAAGAGCAAAGCAAACACAAAGCAGCCAGACAAAATTTTTGCTTAAAGGACAGAAGTGCTAAGAAAGACTTCATTTTCTAGCTCAAGAAAAACTTTGCAAATGCTTTATCATTCTGTTTTACTCTTTGCTGTCATGACTAGATCCCTCTTTTCTCCTTTAAGTCCCTACTTTCTGTATTCACAGACAGGTTATTTCCTTGCATATGGACTGTTATTTTTTTGGCTCCAGAACTGCTAAGTCACGGTCTACAAGCAAATATTTCACTCTGAGGTTTCCTTTAGATCATTTTAGTTCACACACACCTTTGTGGGTTATTTTGGTTTTTATTTATTTTTTTTTTTTGCTGGTCTCATCTCCCCCTCCTTCCCCCCCTTCTTGCTGACACTTATAAAATCTGATTATGTCTAAAGGCAAAAAAGTTTGAAAAAGACTGTCTAGAAACTACAGTAGACAAACGATGAGATGGGCTGACTTTTCTGCAAGGATTGTAAGACTATAGACTTTGCCCATACAATAGACTTTGCCATACATCAGAAATAATGTTTATAAACAACATCTCCAGTCTACAAATGAGTATTAATTAATAGGCAATAATTAATTACCCCTCATAGCTATAACTTCATGTAACTGCTAGATGTTATGTTGTTATAAAAGCATGGCCACCTATGTCTGAACTATTTACTAAGAGTCCATTACAGTCAAGGGACAGAAGTCAGCAGTTCCACATCTGTCATAACTTTATGACCTAACAAGAGAAGCTAATTTTTATCTTAGAATTGTTTCCTTACTCTAGTTTTAGGTGGAGTCTGATTTTCTAAATCAACATTGCACAACTGAAAATTAGGCATGATCTCTTCTGGAGAAGACTGCTCAGGCCACAGATATAGTGTCAAGCTCCTCATTTCTTTTGAAAAGGAGAAGAGAAGCAGCTAGGACCATCCACACTGCACTCAAAATATATGCAGTGCAATATACCTAGGAGAGAGATGTCTGATGACAGTCAAAAGGTAAAGCTTTTGGAGTGGTGGATTCATACTGACTTCTGCTTAATATTGTATTAAGTATATGGTTCTGGCCATCTGTTTTAAAATAGGATTTATCATCCTTTGTCCCCAGGCCAGCACGTGTGGAGGAATAACACACTATAAGCAGGCTGGAGGTGAAGATTAATAGCCATAGGCTGGTGTGGAAATGAAGAAATCAGAAATTATTTCTCTCTTCTCATGTGTTCATTTCACTAGATGTATGAGATAAGCTGACAGAAATATTTGCCCCACAGATCATTCCAAGAATCTAGCAAGGCACACGATTTGCAAGATGGGAGACACAACAGGAGCTTTCCTGGGGCTTCAAACACAAGGCACAGACTTTTGTTACAAGGCGTTATTGTATGAGTACATCTAAAAGAAATTGAACTAAAACCTACAGGATAACTCACCTTAAAGAATTGGAAATATCAATAATTTCCTAGCCACATGTAACACACATACTGGCTATTAATACCAAGTCATAGTGGTTTCTCTTATCAAAAAGATTTAGTTCGCTTAGAGTTTATTATTATAGCTATTGTCAGAAGAACATTTTAGAAGTAATTCCACCAGTTTTATTTTTTCTACAGGGCAAGGACTGTCTCTTCTTATGCACCTATAAAGTATACTGTAAACTGGTAAGCCTCTCTGGTGTGGAGGGGTAAATAGCAGAGCTAACAACTCTGGCATTTGGTTGTCTTTATAAAGCAAAGGTGGTTTTGTTTGTTTGTTCTTAATTTTCTTGTCTTTTCCCTGCTTCTCCTCTCCTGCCATAAGCTCTATAGCTGAACTGAGCAGCACAGTGAATGTGCACAATCAACACTGGCAGCTTGTTAAGGTTACATGCAATAATTCAAACCCAACTAGACAGTGTCCAGGAAGGATAGAGGGCTGTGAAGCAAATATTTGTAATCAGCTGTGATGGCCAAGTGTCCTTTTAACTCATTCTACAATGTGTCTTGCACTACTGTCAATTAAACTGTAGTGCCTGTTTTATAGTTCATCTCCCTGAAGTGCAAGCCAGGTCAGTATTTAAGGAGGCAGCAGTATATGTACGTACAGTTGCCATGAATCCAAGTGTGAGTTTTTTGTTATAATAGTTCTCCACTGAAAAAATAATGCAATATGTTGTAGCTTACCAACTATATTTTTCAGCTTAAGTGTACTAAGCTTATATGTTCCTTGTAATTTTATGACTGTTAGCAGTACATCAAGACTGGTATAAAATTGTTCAGTGTGAATATTAAGATTTGCTATTTGGTCTGATAAGATGTGCACATAAGAATTCATCTGGGAATCAGGAAAAGCAAATGTACATGCTTCTGTGAAGACTGAAATCAATATTTTAACTTTCTTCTGCTTATTTGAACTTTTTCTTGCCTTCTGAGCAGATGATTAGGAGCTCACACAGCTTTAACAAGGCCATTGTTACTCCTGAGTTTAGTCAAATGAGTAACCCAGGGTGAATAATTAACTTGAGAAAATGTAGTTTTCAACCACATCCAAGCTCCTTATCCTTGTGGATATAAGACAACTCTCACACTTAGTACATGATCTCCAGATGGTATTTCATTGCAATTGCTACCATTTGCAAGACTCTGCCCTGGTGCTTGGTGTGGCACTGGTAGTTATCCTCCTGTTTGACTTCTCTGTGCTTGTCACTGCTTACAGTAACAGCCTTGTGGCTCTTAGTTCCAGTCTCACAGCTGGTGCTGTATATCTTCACAGGACATGACATCTTGAACGCATCATCCCCCTGAATTTTCCCCCAGTCCCAGAGTACCTGCCATCTTTCCTCTTGATAAATAGCACTATTACAAAGAAAGTGGTCACAACAAACTGTCAAGTGACATACACTAAGTAGCTAAAGCTACACCTTACAGCACAGCTAGAAGGAAGCCCCTGAGAAATCTGTCTCTACTTGCTTGCTGTATACCACACAGACCAAAGACCAGACTGATCTCTTCTTTGCCAGGACTATGTTTACTGGTAAGGATTAGATTTTTAACTCTTCAGCCTGCTCAGAGGTGAGATTTGATCTTATATGACATTCTACCCACTGGTCTCAAAGCTTTCCAGTTGTTTCCACATCTTTTAAGACAATGAAATGGTGCCCCAGGTTGCCTGTCCTCTTTGGTTTGAATAACGGTCCCTTGGCATCTTGGCTTTCCAGCTCAGCAGCTCTGCATTTATGAGCCTGACGCTTGACTTTTCCTAGAGCAGCTGGGCCTTGCAAGTCAGAAGGTCTCCCTTGCTGGGAGGAAGCATCTGCTCTGTATGAACATCTCCTGCATATAACGGCTTGAGGAAGATCTTCTACACCACAGAAAAGTACCCTACCATGGCTGCAGTTTCTCCCTTAATTTCTTCCCAAAAACTAATTATCTACAAAGAGTGAAATGGAGCAGAGAATCTTTTCTGAGGTAGTGACAATGAAATTAAAGCCCCTCTCCACAATTATGCAGCTCTAAGCCTAGAGCTTGTGACATCCACATGACAGATGCACCATTTGATGATGTTTTCCTTGCCATTCCTTGTTCTAATAATTGAACTTTTCCTCTCTTCTACCATCTTTTTCCAGGAGGAAAAAGACATTTCTAAAAATAAATAAATTTTCATATTCAGTGGAATATTCACTTTTGTTGAAATAAGTCAGATAATTTAAAGAATATTTGGAGACATTTCAACAAAAGTGCTGCATTTAAACAAGTATCCTTCTTCTACAGACATACAGATGAATCAGTTGAACAATTAATGAAATAAAACAATAACTGCTTTTGTTTCCTAGCAAAAGAGTCACATAATAATTTTCTTGAGAAAGGTGTCACGTGGGCACTTGGCACACTGATAGACAAAGGTCTGTGAGTAACACTGATTATACTCCTGATTTTTATATAGGTTTGGCTCTATAAAGTCGAACATCCTTAATAAACACTTCACATTTCTAAAAACTACAGCTGTTAGCCAGTAGTTCATGATTTATTTACCTGTCTAATTTGGTGGATTTTTTCCCTACATTCTGAGCTAGTCAGTTTTTCTTGATTTATTCAAGTTATTTTTCCCCTTTCAACAGCCTAATAGCAAACTATTTACTCCAAAATATGAAAATATATATAGAATCTTCATGGCATTGGCTAGCTGTGGTTACTCAGCTGTGTCAGGGGAATCTGTTCTCTTCATCGTGGGAGTGAATTTATACTGTTCATAGAAGCATTTTCCCACGTAATTCATAAACTCCTTTGCATGAACATTGGGCCTTAAAACTTCCCTTCCCAAAGGATAACACAAAGAAACATGTTAGCGTAAAGAAGCTTCATGCACAATTGAAACTGATACCCATAGATTTCTCTTTTTGGAGTATTCTCTTGTGTTTGGAAAGTACAGTACCTCTATTGACCAAATACATTGCAAAAGTAGAAGAATAAACTGCAAAAACCATAGGAGGTAGAAGCCTTCATCAAAAGAATATAAAATGGCAGGAGAGACATTCTTGCTGAGCTATTGGACTGCATAATTGTCCAGGGATTTTTCTACTGAAGCTTGCAGACGTTTTTCCAGTGGAACAGTTTTTCCACCAGAAAATGATGATTTTAATAAAATTGAAACTTTTCACAGCTGTACATTGATTTCTCCTAAATTTTTGATGAATTATTATTGAAACAACTTGTTGAGGTGGTATTTCAACTTGTTTTATAGTAACAAGAGTTGATATAAATGGAAGTGTTTAAAATCTTTTTTAAAAGTTTTTTAATGAACCTAAACATTAACACTTCAAACTTCTGTATTAGGGTGAAGGGAAACTTTTTCTCATATTAGCAGCTCCTGCAGATGAGCCATTCAGCTCTGTCTTGAGGCCTCCTGGTGCTCCTTTATCCTCCTGGAGACCAACAGAGTTTCCTTAGCAGCTTTCACCCCTTCTTCCATGTTAACAACATCCTTTCACTTCATACCAGATCAGGGAGGGAGGGTGAGAGTATGCAGCCATACTGTTCCCCTAATATACCTCTGAGTTTGTGAAAAAATCAAAACTTCAAGGCTTCAGAATGATCCAGATAGATAAATAATTTTCTTGTAATTCCTCCTTATCTACTCCTCCACAAACACCAGAAGTGTTCAGCTCCCATAGCCTCTTAAGGTAAAATTATTGACCTTTCTGTAATCTCTAGATTTCTCCTTCTTCTCTTTTCTCTCACAGGTTTTCTGTCTTTCAGACTTGGCGAGTAACTTACCAAAACAAACACTGCATGAATACTGAAAACAACATCTGATTAAATGCTGGATGGTAATTGCAGCTATATTTTATTTCTATTTTCAAACAGTAGAACAGAATAAGCTCCATTAAAAGTCTGACCTTTGAAAGCCACAATACTTCACTTATCTTGAGAGAACACTTCCTCCATAGCAAAGTCCCTTTGCTGGTGCATAGTTCCCTCTGCTCTCAGAAACAAAATAAGTTGCTCTGAGCATTTTAAGTACAATTCAAAGAAAAAGCACCTTAAATTCTGCAATGTTCAGTCACATTTTGAAGTAGCTTTCTCAAATATTCTGAAGGACTTCAACCAGTCAACTTTTCAGAATAATTTATGCACTTGAAAGTCTTAAATGAGATGGCAGATGCCAAACACTCTGTTAAAACACTTCATAACACAAAGCAGATCTATACCAGTGACCATCATCAGGGAATAACTTAATTGTAGTCCAGATTAAAAAAAAAAATAAAATAAAATGTTTAATACCAAGATGAACAGTTTACAGTAAGGTGCCTAAGAACCATGGGTTAAATCAACACTTTTAAGTTTGTTAAACTTAATTGTTCTTTGGTCTCACAGGGTTTTTTTTCCAAAAACTAAAAGCAGAAATACTGACAAAGGGCTGCATGCAGAATACCTCCACAGCCTCCTCTGAAAACTTACAAAAACATCCTCATGAAATTTCAGGCTTTTAATCTTACTCCACCCTCTTTTGAAGGTTCTGGTATGGCCTATGTGGTCTATAGCTAATTTATACTCATTGTATTTCTACTGTTAGTTTACTCGAGCAGTGGTAAGGAAAATAAAATCCTATACCACTGCAGAGATCTTGTCAATTAAATGCAGAGAGCAGTTCAGTATCTGTATACATAACTGTACTGTTGAACTGAAAGTACACAGGAACTGTTGGGAATATGCCATGCTGCCTGTATGTACTATTACTCTGTAAAATACTTCAATATTGCAATAAAATCTGCCAGCTGCAACTCACTGTGCTTCACATCAAATCAAGTGGCATAAGTGTGGGGAGCCAGGACCAGTGTCAGCTATTATGTGGCAGTTTTTCCTAAGGGGACATGCTGACAGACAATCAAAACTTTTCTTTAATATTTTGTATTGTGTTTCTGCTAGTGAGACTACCTGTCATGTAGCAATCATTCTTTGTATGTGACAGAGAAATAAAAACTGAAAACAAAAGAACTTGGATACCCATCTCAAATGTTTCGATTCAATGAAGTTTGTTCATGTCTGGGTTAGGCTTTGAGCAGCCATATGCCGTGGTGTGGTCATGGACTTAGGTTAGTCATTTTGGGGAACATCAGATACCCTCAACTGAAAATCCAAGAGTCGCCTGCAAAAACAGGGCTCAACATACACACACAAACTCGCCTAATATAGCACACTGACTACAGTGGAAGGATGTCACAGATGGAAATGTTCAGCCTGGATGGCCTGAGCATGCAAAATCTGGATTTGATTTGAACTACCACTGCAGGGCAGTGAAATGTGATAACAAATACATGTCATACCACATTGGTCAAAGTCTCAGCTTCTCTGTTACAACAGCAGAAGTAAAAGCAACAAGCAAACAAAACTCCCAAGCTCAAAGGAAACCTTCCCAAACTGGAAGTGTTGTTGTACCATATTGTAGTATAAAGGACTTGGTGCACTGTCAGCATTACGGACTGACTGCCTTTGTCCTGAGAACCAGCTGGAGTATACTTTATATCATTACATACTGATGAATTGTACTTTGAGCAGAGCATTGTGGTCATGGTGTGAATCGGGAATTTTGTAATTTGAGAACCTCACATCTATCTTCTATGCTGTAACAAAACATAATTTCCCCCTGCAAATTCTGCTATGCAAGTTACTTGCTTTTAACAGAACTGCTAACATTTACATTACTTTAAACCAATGTATTTTAAAATCAAAACCACAAAAGTAACTGTCCAATATGTTACACTGGATACTTAATTCCTTTCTAGTTCATACAGTAAAATCACCTGTTCTTGGCCAGTGTTCCATTGCCTGTGCCTCAGACTTTTTCGTCCTCATTCCCCTATACATCTCTCCATACAGAGTCAGAGACAGAAAAGAATGGATGTGTTTCCTCTTATTTAGTTTTGCAGCACTGTCCACACCCAAATATATGGGTCCTAGAGCTTGCTTCTTTTTATGCACCATAACCTTGATGAACTATGTACCTTCTTTGCTCAGGAATTGCCAGGGAGACAGCTGGAAGACCAGACCCTTGGAAACCACTGTACAAAAGACTAAAAGAAAGAAAAGCAGTACAGGTGAGAGCAGCAAATGGGGTTCATACCCAGGTCTGGGAATACAGGTGGGCAGATAATGCTTGCTGTAAGAATCTAGAAACAATAAAACTGACGGTTGGGAGGATTAGGCTGGATGAGTACAAAGGAAGGGGAAAGCTCCACATTTGTAAAGGGCACTGCTTAGAAATGGACAGAAGAAAAAACATACATCAAAGGGTTCAAGTATGCAGTAAGACATTTTAGGATTAAGGTTTGCTGATCCAAACCTTTAAACTATTGGAGGTTCACCCATCACTAATCTTGTCCCTCTTCATTTATGAGAAAACATGACCAAATATAATCAGTTACAGGATTCTGGGATATGGTTATATCAAATTGTATCTTCTGTAACAACATGCAGTGCAGTGGCATGGCCTGAATTTCAGCTGTAGTAGCAGTCAGCTTTTTCCCTTGATGTCACATCTTACTACAATTTACTATCTGGAAGACTTGTGATTAAAACCATATGCTTCTTTTTTTTTTTTTTTTTTTTTTTTTTTTTTTTTTANCAAGGTAGTTCTCACTTCCTGTTTCTTGTTCACTCCTCTAACAGTTCTTTCGTCGTCTAATGCTGTGCAGCGTTTGGGTTGGAAGGGCTTCAGGGAATTATTCATGTTGAACAACCTTTTTCTTTTTTTTTTTTTTTTTTTCTTTTGTGCTTATAAGGTGTTCCACATTTATATCAGCTTTGCCAATTGTAAACTCATCTTCACTAACCTGTGGCCTAAATACATGTAATAAGAGTAATTTGGAGAACAATATTTGGTTACATTCTATTGCTGAAAATTACTGCTTTCCTCTAATGGCCTGAAAAGTACAGAGCTAAACCAGTTAATCTGAAATAAACTAAAACTGAAAGCTACATTTTAGATTCGGGCAATTATATTCTTTTAATTAACGCAACATCATAGAATCATAGAATAGTTAGGGTTGGAAAGGACCTTAAGATCATCTAGTTCCAACCCCCCTGCCATAAGCAGGGACACCTCACACTAAACCATGCCACCCAAGGCTTCATCCAACCTGGCCTTGAACACTGCCAGGGATGGAGCACTCACAGTTTCCTTGGGCAACCCATTCCAGTGCCTCACCACCCTAACAGGAAAGAATTTCTTCCTTATATCCAATTTACACCTCTCCTGTTTAAGTTTGAACCCATTACCCCTTGTCCTGTCACTACGGTCCCTAATGAAGAGTCCCTCCGCAGCATCCCTGTGCAACAACTCGTGAGACCTCACTTGGAATATTGTGTGCAGTTCTGATGTCCTCAACAGAAAAAGGACATGGAGCTGTTGGAACAAGTCCAGAGGTGGGCCACGAGGATGATCAGGGGACTGGAACATCTCCCATATGAAGACAGGCTGAGAAGGTTGGGACTGTTCAGCCTGGAGAAGAGAAGGCTGTGTGGAGACCTCCTAGCAGCCTTCCAGTATCTGAAGGGGGCCTATAGGGATGCTGGGGAGGGACTCTTCATTAAGGACTGTAGTGACAGGACAAGGAGTAACGGGTTCAAACTAAAACAGGGGAGGTTTAGATTGGATATAAGGAAAAAATTCCTTACTGTAAGGGTGGTGAGGCACTGGAATAGGTTGGCCAGGGAGGTTGTGAATGGTCCATCCCTGGCAGTATTCAGAGCCAGGTTGGATGAAGCCTTGGGTGGCATGGTTTAGTGTGAGGTGTCCCTTGCTTGTGGCAGGGGGGTTGGAACTAGATGATCTTAAGGTCCTTTCCAACCCTAACTATTCTATGATTCTATGATTCTATTTGCCTTTTCTAACAGCAAGGGTACATTTAGGACAGATACTGATCTCTTTGGTGATGCAGAATGGATGTAAACCTGTCACACCTGAGAAACTTTGATACAGAGAAGTCCATCATGGGAATAATGCTGACATACTTGGCTGCATGTCACATTCCTGCCCACAGGTACATCATAAGTAGAACTGCTACTGGAGTAGACTGAAGATGTTTCTGAAGTATTGCTTCATTTTGGCTGCTGCCAGCTACCCTTGTTAATGCCCACATGCTTGTTCCAGTCTTGAGCAGTCTTAGGGACAGGCAGTGCAAAAGTAATGGGTACAGACCTCCCCCACCTCTCCAAGCACTGAGACCAGGACCAGCTCTTCGTAGCCTTCATGTTAAAAAGGCATAAAACCCCCAAGAAGGGCTCATGTTTATCTGCTATTCATTGGACTCTACCCATAATTTCAGCATTTTTAACATGTTAAATTGCAGCCTGGTTAGGTGAATTTTTGGCTGGTTTCTGGTCACCTGCAGATATGTACATGTTCTGGCATTGTGACTTTGCATCCTATTCCTGTAACAGGAGCAGAGAGATGCCAGACAGGGCAATGCAGGACAGATATAGTAGGAACGAAGGCTAGACACCACAATTCAACACATTTTGATTCATTGCTGTGGCTAACTCCATCTCTCATCTTCAGACAGCTTTCTCCCAGATCTCTTAATAAAGACAAGGCCACATAGCAGATTTGTACCATGTTGTCTGTCTTAATCTCTTTCCTCAATAGATACATGAGATGATAGCCCTACAAATATCACAGCTAAAACTTTGGGTTATGGCATGAGGGTCAATTGTTCAGTTAATGTAACCAAACTCCACTGACTTTAGTTGAAAGACACTCATATATCAACAAAGAAGCTTTTTCTCTTCCAGCTTTTTCCTTTCTCCCTGTCCAAAAAGCCCTAAAGCCACATACAAGCAGGACAATTTTTCAAGCAGATGCTGTTCACAAGTTTATTTACGGGAAATATTTCTGTTTTGGAGAGATTTTCAACATCAGCATTACTGCTCATCTATTCATATAATTACTCAACATTCATGCACAAATGCAAGATGCTTTAGAAAGCATTACTTCTCCCTTACTTTGCATTTTGTTTATTTCATCATAGCACCCACTCAAACTGCACCCTGTTCCTTTTTTCCCTTCAATAACAAGGGCATACTAATGTGTCTTTAAGCATTCGCTAGTGGAAAAACGACATAATAGGGTTTTATGTTCTCAAGTCATATTGTGGGTTTAATGGATGTTTTTACTAAACTGTTGGATCTATAGAAAATCAATCAACTAAATTCTTCTTGTGTGTCATCATAGAAAAACTCTCTACCTTGAAAAAACAAGGTTCACTTTATCTAAAATTTATAGATTTATCTCTGTCATTCATTTTAAGCAAGAATATAACCTAAACAACAAAACCACAACAAAACAAACTGGAGGGACAAAACCAGTGTTTAAGTTTCATAAACTCCTTACCCCCCAAAAAAAACCCAAACCAAAAACCACCCAAACAAAACCAAAACCACAACAAACCTGTTGGAATTAAAATTAAAGAGTGTTAAATTACTGCACTGCCAGATTATTTAATTTCAGAAACACTGATTTTGTTTTCACTTTCAAAAATGCCATTTTTATTGCTTTAAAAAGGTTCCAAATTAAAACTTTAAGGGTGAAACATAAGATCATATAACAAGATGCCCAACAAAGCAAGACATTCTTTTGGGAGAAGGAAATATTTTTCTCTCTTACTCCTGTCCTACAGCCCTTAGAAGAGAAAATCCTGTTCTGTTTTTACTAAAACATTCTCCACCCCTTCCCCCCACATCTGATATGGCTGCATTTACTCAGCACTGCTTTAAAAATACCTCCAAGAGTCATGGTTAATGCTGACATGAGGCATGAGCTAACCTGTGGTGGCATCTGTACTAGAGTTGAATTTGCATGAGTGATGAACAAGGACAACTGGAAAAAAACTAATTGCAGTACAGAGAAAAGTCATAATACCACCATGTAAAACAAAAAGTGGCTTTAAAGGCACTTTTTGAGTAGGAAAAGAAGTTAAAAAAGAGTACAAAAAAAGAGTATAAAACACATACGTTGTATTACCATCAGTAACTGTATCAAATTCGCATTTAGTATCTGCCCAGATCCCAGTAACAGTCATCTACAGTTTATGGTAAAATACTCAGGTACTGCTCTGAAATTATAACCCACTGCAACCACATGTTGTTTGTCCTGAACAACCTATGAATTCAGTCAAAAAAATGTGAAATATGGTGCTATTTTGGAGGATATTCCATACAGAAAACTTTCTGCATTGTGTGGGGTAAACGTTTATGCAGAGAGTTACTGCTGATGGACATTGACTCTTATCAGCCATACTAGAACCTGTAAACCTGTTATCCTCCTTGTTTTACTGAAAAGGTAATATAGAATCACAGAATCATAGAATAGTTAGGGTTGCAAAGGACCTTAAGGTCATCTAGTTCCAATACACCTTGCTGACACACTCTGTACTCCAACCTCACAAAAAATGATGTACTAACCTGTCTTGCACAACAGCAGCTAACCATTCCCAGGAGAATGTCACCTCTAAAACTGCTTCTAAGTGGGATGACAGCAGTTTGCCATTTTTAAGAGCACAGCATCTGAAGCACATGATACTAAGAGCCAGCTGTGAAGCTAGACTACATTAAGAAACAGGCTTCTAAGTCTCCAGCCAAAAAATTCATCCCCTCCTCTTTGCATTTTCTAGTATCTCCTGTATAGTACTAGTCAGACCATATTTTTTGGCTGTATTTTTAAATTACAAGAGAAGTCCAGGCTAGAATTTTAGTGACCTAATCTGATGTCAATTAGGTCCCTATTTTTCCCTTTTTTGTTCTGGATATTCATCTTACATTGGACTGCAGTTTCAGACCTGCATTCAAATGGGAACAGCAATGTTATTTTAACGTTATTAATTCAAAAAAAGGCAAGGGAGAAATTTTGGGTTGTTATGCTGAAAGCACCTGAAATGAGAAACCTGTCACAACAAAAAGGATTATCTTGTGCTTAAGAGGAATTGGAGCCTGAGAGTGTCATGCACCAGATGTGCAAAAACTGTAGCCAGAGACAACACTTACCACTATGCCATTTAAGGTGTCACTGCAGAATGAGGATCTGTCTTAATCCTGGAAGTTTTGGAGAAGTGGAAATACACAGACCCAGGTGTACAATCAAGAGTCTTTAAAGCAGCTGTTGACTAATTGGTACAATTTAAGTTGTCTTACATGTCACAATATGCACCCAGCCTTGTACTTTTCAGTGACACTGAACATATCATATGCTTGATGTTGCATAGTGGGTCTGAAAATCACTTGGAAAACACAAAGTCAGAACAGTTAGTTTGGTTAAAGAGCCTCAAGAAAATAACCCTCAGAGGTACTGGGACTTAATTACATACTCTTACAATGTATGAGACACATAATGTGCTCCTTCAGGGGAGAACAGGTGGTGGGTTCCTTTCTTTTCTTGGTGTGGACACCTGGGATCACCACATGTGTGGCTGCCACCCACGCCTTCCTCTGGGCAATCTTACCTCTGGACTTGGAAATTACGTTGCATTTTACATCCCCCTAGGACTGTATTAGTACTTTTATTGTATTAGAGGCTATTTATATATGCAGAGAAAGGACAAAGACAACACAAGAGCTAAGCCTTTGTAAAGACATATAGCCACAATACTGCACTGCCATAGTTCAATGCACTAAGCTCTTAAAAAGGATGGCAAAGAGTTCATTAGAAAGCAGACCTCAGCTTTGTGCCTTGAAAGACTTCAAAAAGTTATATGTTTATTAGTTTGGAAAAAAGTTGCTTTAAAAGAGGCAAACTATCAGCATCAGAAGATTATGTGTTCTATTTAAGCAGTGAATATTTCAAACACTATAAGCCTTGTTACAAAAATTAATCAGTGGCTATATGACAAGACTTGTCATTTTGCATCAAACTAAATTTTCACTTGCTATCAGTAATGTAATTTGTTATGAAACTGCATTATCTTACCATGCTTAAAGTAATTAAGGAAAAATTATTTAGAGCAAGTATTTGTTATATTTGTCACCTTATGACAAGTTGACAGACTAGGAGTCATATTGCATAAAGACACTGGTTGTGACTGTGTTGAACATGGTATTTCTAAGCTTCTTAAAAGCCCAAAGCATCTAGAGGGCCAGAAAAGTGAAACCCAACCTCACTTTGCACCCATAACTGTCTGCCCCTCCCTTAGATGATTTCACAAATATTAGAGATGAAAGGAGTTTAAAAGGGCTTAAAGTGCCTGGAAAGAGAAGCTATGAGGAAAAAAAGATAGGTTTTTACTTGCTTGGGCAACTAATAAGTAGCTGCCCATGTGCCGACCCAGCACAACCTCAATGCATAAGGCTCAGCATGGATTGTTCCGCTGCCTGAGCCTCTAATACATCAAGTTTTATACTGCTCTAAGAATCTCTTGTGTTTTTATCATCACTTTCCTATGATGGAGAAACACTAACTGCCCATTATACTAAAGATCGATTTCTTTAGCTTCTACTGTAGAAATTTTGGCACAGCAACATGTCTGGCTTCAGAAGAGATCAGACTACACAGAAATCAGAGTGGACAACAGTCACTGAGGAAAACTCCCCCAAGAATTATTCACACTAATGCCATCTTAAATACAGTGTCGAGATTTCCTGCACTCCTACACAGCCATTTTTATTCACACACTTCAGAAATAATCAGCAGCAAGTGCAGGAGCTGGCACAAACATGTCCTTTGGTATAGTTATGCAACAGAGACATTTCACAATTAATTATTCTAAAAAGATAAACTCCCAAAAACTGCCTAGAGAAATCCAGCATCCAAAACAACATTGAAATACTGAATCTGGGAAAACACCCAGGAAGTTGAGAGCATATACATGTTAATTATCTTTGTTGTTGTGGCTTTGGTATCTGAAGAAAAAGTAATAGTTAACTGTATGAAGCTGAAAAGCATATATAAGCCATATACAAGATACAAGCCAACTGAAACTAACTGGAGTCTTTGCAAATTATTGTCCTTACATTACAGTGGCCATACAACTCTGGTTCATGTAGCAGTCATTATACTCTAGATGTAGTTTAGTCTTCCAAAAGAGGAAAAGTTTCAAGAAACTACTTTGGTACTTAAAATAAAGCATTTTAAGGGGATCTGGGTTTCTGGAGATGGACGGCTGATATTTTCCATATATTAGCTCCATTTGATAGGTCTTATGTAAATACCATGAAACCAAAGCACTTTTATATATCACAGTTGTAAATGAAAGAGATTATACTAAGCATATGTCCAAACACCAGTTTACTGTAAATTTATCCCATCTTAATAGATATAGAGCATTTTAGGCCACCATAAGAGCAAGACAACATTTTGGCTTTCTCAGTCTTATCAGGAAAAACTTACTTTTCCATCAGAGCCATAATTGCACGCTAGTAGATATACTAAATGTATGCTCCCAGGAAGGATTACCAAGTAAGCATTTACTATTAATGTTGCTGATAAAACATGGCCAAATTATTTTATAGCAGAAGAAACACCTGGAGGCAAGGGGAGAAAACTGCTTTTTAAGTCTCCCATGGCACATTAATTCAGCTTATTTAAGTCAAGTGAAGTGCTGAGTGGTGATAGAAAGAAAATCTTGATGAAGCTCTCAAGATTTATTTACTGTCCTCTCTTGCACTGGGGACAACAGAATTACTCACAGAAAAGGAACTGTTAAAGAGTATGAGTAACAGCACTATAAGACCTGGAATATTTTGTAAATAAATAAATGCCTCATCCAGATTGGTAAGTATTGCTTCTTTCTACACTTCCCATCTGTATATCTCATTCTAAAGAGAAACAGCCTAGAGAAGAGAGGGCTTCAGGATATCCTTAGAGCAGCTTCCAGTGCTTAAAGGGGGCTTACGAGAAATCTGCAGAGGAGTTTTTTACAACGGAATGTAGTGACAAATGAAGAGAGATTGGCTTTGAACTGAAAGAGTGCAGATTTATATCAGTTATTAGGAAAAAATTCTTTACTATGAGGGTGGTGAGGCACTGGAACAGGCTGTCCAGAGAATCTGTGGCAGCCCCATCCCTAGAAGTTTCCAAGGACAGGTTGGACAGCGCTTTGGGCAACCTGGTCTAGTAGTGGAAGGTGTCCCTGCCCATGGCAAAGGAGTTGGGACTAGATGAGCTTTAAGGTGCCTTCCAACCCAAATCATTCCATGATCCTATGGTTGTCCTTTGGTGTCCAGAGAGTCTTGATGCAAGTATCTTCAGTCCTTTGTGCTGCAAGATTTTCTTCAAATTTAAACAATGTTCCTTCTTACATCCCTTTGGGAAGTTCACAGCACTGGCATCAAAGTTTCCTTGACAGTAATCTGAAGTTCATGCCTTATGCTTCCTGATATACTCACACACGTACACACCATTTTATCACCTGTTCTGAATAAACTAGCTTAATCTGAACATATCCAATTTTCATTAAATGCGTCTCTCTCAAGAGGTGATAGGAACAGATTGTCATTCTTGATAGAAAGTTAGTAAGGGAACTTATTTGATTTAAGTCCTATTCAGCTCAAGTAAAGACATCAAGATCAGGCCTTTTATATTTAGAATGAATGAAAACTCACTTTGTGAATTAAATCTACATTTTCAGACTGAAAAATTTAATTGGAAAGACAATGAAAAAAAGTGTACATAGGCTTACTTTGGCCAGAACAAAAGCAGTAACAACAGTAATGCCCAAGTTTTACCTGCAGTCTGTTAACTAAGGAACAGCAGTGGTTAGAGAAGCATGGTTTAAAGCTCATCTAAAGCAAGCTGCTGGTGCTGTGTTATCTATGATAACACACTGCTGTCTCAAGAAGTCCTGATAGCAGAGCAATGAACAAAGAGGACATACCATGAAAGGGTCATTAAACTAAAGCCTTTCAAGAGTTAGCATAGTGCCCTCAGAGGTGTGCAGAGAAATAGCTCTCATCTCCACCATGTAAACCTGCATGAAATAGAGAAACCTGTACTACCTTTGTGCTGGTTACTGCCAGCAATGAAGGGATCTGAGAGCCAGGGGCAAGGATCCTTAATATTGAAAAGATGTTCAAAACAAACAAACAAACAAAAAAGACCAAAGCATTTACCAATCTTTCTCATATTGTGGGATTCCTTAAGTATCATTCTATCAGGTAAGTGTCCTTTTAAGAAACAAGAATACTGACACTTCAGAGATGTAAAGAATCCATATAAAATGATTTAATGACATATTAGGAAAACAGCATCAGACACAATTAACATCAGCCTAAACCTTTGCTTACGAAAACTGAAAGATCTGTATCATTTCAACTTTTTCAGATTTTATTGGCTAAAATTTCAGAGTTGATTGCTCAAAACTGAAAGCTGCAATTCTCTAGCTTATAGTGATGTACAGTTTAGAAATTCTATATAAAGCTTCATATAAGTCTGTTCAATTATAGTCAGTTTTTTCCAAAGGAAAAAAAAAAACCTCTTTGGAGGGTAGACTATTATCTACTGCACCTTCCATTCTCAGATTATAGTTTATCAATTTGTTATATTCCTTAGACGTACAGAGATACAGCAAGATCTTCAAGAAAAAAAAAATCTGATCTATTTGAGAACCTCATTCCTGCAGTATATATTATGAAAGTTGTAATAAACATACATTGAAATTAAGTGGGTCTTATGTGAGAGCTGTTACACAGCTGTGAGAGTAGGGCCTGATGTAGTTTACCACTCTATTACAAAATCTGTTGTCCTGTATTCAAAGTCCCACAAGGAACTGCTGTTTAGCTGCAAGTCTTTTGCAAATGCCAATGCCCTTAGCAATAGATGTGGAAGAGTTATCCCTGCTCATCTCAAATACTTTCACTTTCTACTCAAAGACTCAAAGGACCCAAGTTTGGTCGCTATTGGCTAGCTCTGTTGTTGCTCCATTAGATAGCAATATTTCTAGTGTGCCGGATAGTCTGCATAAAAGAAATTCTGCTATAGTAGTGTTAACAGAAGCTATCAAACTTCCCTTTGAATAGCACAGATTTGGTTATACCCATCTGATTGTGAAACATCTGCCAGGAAGAGCACTTCACTGCATTCCTGCAGCCAAAGGGGAACATGGGAAGTTGCCACACAAAACAAAAGGCTCTGGGAGCCACATAGGTGATCAGGGAGATTCATACTGAAACAGTGGATAGGAGCGACAGTTTGGCAGATTGAATTCAACTGGAAAAGAAAGTAGCAAGAAGTATTTGAGCTAATATTCCAGAGAGAGCAGAGCAATGGAGCTCAGCCTCAGAGCCTTCTGTGCCCAGGGAGGGCTGGCAACGTGTTTGTTTGTGTCGTATTCAAGGAAACAGACGGTGCAAATTCCTTTCAACTAGAGATGGATTTCACTAATATGTATGACTGCCTATATTATCCTTTCCCCTCCTAATGCAGGCAAACCTACAAGGCTACCAACGGTGACTAATTGTTTGGGCCAAAGGGGCGAGGATATAAATGAGCTACTTCTCATTACACTGTTAGAAAATATTGATTACAGAGACACAGATGGCAAACACTAGTCATGCTGGTATATTCAAATCTCTGTACTAAACCTATCTGGTATACATTCATATTTTTACAAGTTCAAATTATGACTGTTTTCCCTATTGACAAACATGGGTTAAAAACGTAATAAACAGAGTGGATTTGTGTGGGTATTATTAATGAATTGGCAACAACTGTCTCTGCGCTGTTCATCTCTCAACAGCTGTTTATATTTTATTTTAAATCTGTAAAAACATTGCTTTGTAATCCCTTGATCTGTACAATAATTTCCTTTTGTTCCAAGCCGTTAAAGGTGTCTTTGAACTACTCAGGGGAAAGTTAGAAAAAAGAAAAGACTACTCATCTGTTCCTTTAAGACAAGATCACTTTCATCATAAAAAATGAACACCAAAACCAAAGAAAAGACCAAAGGTGGATGAACTCTATATTGCCATAGGATAAAAGTCAGGATATCTGTAGAAAACTATCAGTCATTATAGCTCTAAATTGCTCTTGATTTGTGCAAAGGAATAGACCAAGTCAGCTGCACATAATCTTTCTTCAGAGTTATCTTGTGCATTTATTCTGTGCTCTCTGGCTCACTAGGAATTCTGCTCACTGTTTGTCACAGCCAGGAACAAGACTGTTAAGCTCACCCCTTGTTGATAAGTAGGCGTTGTTACTTATGGATATCCTGTTGTGTTGGCCTCCTGAAGTCCTGAATTTTCTTATTGTTCAAGACACAGTGATTTCAGGGCAGCATTCTTTACGAAATACAATGTTTAGTTGAAAATTTGTCAATAAGGGTTCTAAAAATAGCTGAGGTATGAGCAAGAACAAATAACCTTCTCTCGATTTGCTTCTCTATAACAACTGTGTCACCGGAAAAAAAGAAAAAAAACCTTTAAAAAACTGGAATGAGAAGGCAGCGCCTCAGCTTGCGATTTATTGCATCACTGATGAGATTAGAGACAATGCCGACTTTTTAAACAATGCACATAAGCAAATGATGTATTCATTACACCACTGGAAGAGCAAAATAAAAGATGCCCAATGAGAAAAGCATTGTCAGGAAAGAGAATAATATCAAAAGATCTCTGGGCCAGCCAGTTCAAATAAGAATAGCCTGAATGAAGCAAAAGAAATGATCAAGATTTACAGCAGCATGACTTTTTGTCTAAAGTTACAAAATCTCATAAGCTCATGCTCTAGGGAGAACACGTGGCCTTAGGGGAGCTGAATAAAGGTGATTATTAAAACATCTACTTAGAATGTAGTATATTAATGCATATGCTTGGTTTGAATATACCTCTTGGGATTTAATGGCCACTCCTATTTGTATGTCCAGACAGGCAAGTTATGTTGTAGAAGCCTCACACTATTTTGCACTCAGAGAGTTCCATGAATACTAAATTTATCAAATTATGCTTTTATAATAATAATAATTAAAAAAGCAACCAGATCCCTTTTATAGCTCAATATTCTCTTTATTACCCTGCTCTGTGAAGTATATGACATACAATTGAAAGCAAGAGGGAGACAGACACATAGAGTAATCTAAAAGGGACAAAAGAAAACCAAGAAGCATTGTTGAGAGGGAAAAGGGAAAGAAATGTGAGAGGCTCTGATCTAAACAAAACCAGAAAAAGACTTGGAAAGAATTTCAGAAAAGAAGTATGTTTAATTGCCTACAGCCCCAGGAGAGGTAATTTATGTGCCAACAAGTTATGGAGGTTTTATGTGCCTATTAGTCTGCTATTCAATTAAAAAATGTGTACTTACCATGGCAACCTCAATGTCTCATGATACACATGCTAATTCTAAGATATCTCTATAGAGCACCTTCTTAAAGAAACATATACCAGAACACCAGGCATAGTCTAGATTTCCAGTCACAAAGAGGCAGTAAAAGGAATAGTCCATACTGAAATTAGGAATGATAGGCTTGGGAGTGGGATGGGTAATCTTACTGTACCATTAGCAACTTCATATGGGAACCCAGCAGTGTAATGTATGCACACAGTGCATCACTGTGCCTTAGGGCAACTCATCATATGACCTTGCCAGCATATCCCTTCTTGTCCACAGAGATAGTATTATAATGCTTTGGAACAATGCTGCTTTTTCTGTGAGATCTGTTTTGGATTGGATCACAAATTCCTTAGGCCCTGCTTCCACTGAGACTGTGTAAGCTTTCAAGCATACTCTTCCTTATTTAAAGCCTGCCAGGACATGCACCTTCCTTTTGTTTCAGCCTTTTCTGCCTGGGAATTCCCTCTCTCAGCAGCTCATATCAGACTTGCTGTTCTCAGCAGGAGCTGTCCTTCTCCCTTTTCCTTGAGATTCCCCTAAAAACAACTATTGGCAAGTCAGATTTTCTACTCACCGGCTTACTCCTTTTCATATAAGGAGCATCCACTGCCAAGCTTCTTGATCATCTGCGTATGATTAATGGATCCAAGCATTTGTCACATATATGACCTAAGGAATGAACCTACTTCAAAAACATACCACCCCATCCATTTTTAAGTATATGGAGAATTTAAATACAATCCTTAGAAAAGTAGAGACAAGAAGGCATTGAAATTATAACCTGCATTTCCAATGGCTTTCCTGTCATTTACTGCTTCTCATTATCATCTTCCTCCCTTTCAATAACTACTGAAAGCACATCAGGCTACTCTCCCTATGGAGGTAGTACTGCGTAGCACTCTGCTTGTCTGAAGCTCACTCAGGGCTAGCGCTAAAGCATACAGAATACAAAAAACCCGAAAGTATCACCTCATGTAAAGTTCCGGATTTGCTGAGGATTAAGCTTCAATCACATTTCAAAGACATTTTGTGTCTTTCCTGTGTCATGGTTTAACCCCAGCTGGCAACTAAGCATCATGCAGCTGCTTGCTTACTCCCCTTCCAGTGAGATGGAGAAGAGAATCTGAATAACAGGGAGAAAACACATGGGTTGAGATAAAGAAAGTTTAATAGGTAAAGCAAAAGCTGCACACACAAGCAAAGCAAAACAAGGAATTTGTTCATTACTTGCCATTGGCAGGCAGGTGTTCAGCCATCCAGGAAAGCAGGGCTCCATCACACATAACTGTTACTTAGGAAGAGAAAATGCCTTAACTCAGAATGTCCTTCTCTTCCTTCCTCTCCCAGCTTTTATTTCTGGGTATGACACCATACAATATGAAATTCATAGGCCCCAGTTAGAATTAAATTTGGCTAGGGATACATAACAGGAAGGGATTCAATATGTACATTAAGAATAAAAGATAGACTAGGGATAATGTGGGTCTTCTCTGGAAGCTCTCAGGGGGACTGGCTATCCTGGATTGGGTGAAAGCTGAGGTTCTTAATGACTTCCTTGCCTTGGTCTTTACTGGTAAATGCTCTGACCACACCACCCAAATCTTGGAAGGCAGACATAGGGACTGTGAGAATGAAGACCCTAGGCTTACTGTAGGAGAGAATCTGGTTCGAGACCAACTTAAGAACAGGAACTTACACAAGTCCATGGGACCTGATGAAATCCATCCATGGGTCCTGAAGGAGCTGAGGAATGAAGTTGCTAAGACACTGGCCATCTTATTTGAAAAATCATGGCAGTCAGAGGAAGTTCCCAATGACTGGAAAAAGGGAAATATAACCCCCATTTTCAAAAAGGGGAAAATGGACGACCCAGGAAATTACAGAGCAGTCAGTCTCACCTCTGTGCCTGCCAAAATCTTGGAGCAGATTCTCCTGGAAGGTATGCTAAAGCACATGAAAAACAACAAGGTGCTTGGTGACAGCCAGCATGGCTTCACTAAGGGGAAATCCTGCCTGACCAATTTGGTGGCCTTCTATGATGGGGCTATGGAACAGATGGACAGGGGTAGAGCAGTTGACGTCATCTACCTGGACTTGTGCAAAGTGTTCGACACTGTCCCACACGACATCCTTGTCTCTAAATTGGAGAGACATCAATTTGATAGATGGACCACTCGGTGGATAAAGAACTGGCTGGATGGCCGCATGCAAACAGTTGTGATCAATGGCTCAATGCCCAAATGGAGACCAGTAACATCGATCCCCTCAGGGATCGGTGTTGGGACCGGTCTTGTTCAACATCTTTGTTGGTGACATGGACAGTGGGATTGAGTGTGCCCTCAGCAAGTTTGCCCATGACACCAAGCTGTGTGGTTCGGTGGATATGCTGGAGGGAAGGAATGCCATCCAGAGGGACCTTGACACGCTTGTGAGGTGGGCTGATGCCAACCTCATGAAGTTTAACCATGACAAGTGCAAGGTCCTACANCTGGAGGGAAGGAATGCCATCCAGAGGGACCTTGACACGCTTGTGAGGTGGGCTGATGCCAACCTCATGAAGTTTAACCATGACAAGTGCAAGGTCCTACAGCTGGGTTGGAGCAATCCCAGGCACAGCTACAGGTTAGGCAGAGAAGAGATTCAGAGCAGCCTTGAAGAAAAGGACTTGGGGATGGTGGTCAATGATAAAATGAACATGTGCTGGCTTCAGTGTGCACTTGCAGCCCTGGAAGCCAACCGTATCCTGGGCTGCATCAAAAGGAGCGTGACCAGCAGGTCTAAGGAGGTGATCCTGCCCCTCTACTCTGCTCTCGTGGGACCTCACTTGGAGTATTGTGTGCAGTTCTGGTGTCCTCAACATAAAAAGGACATGGAGCTGTTGGAACAATTGCAAAGGAGGGCCACGAGGATGATCAGGGGACTGGAGCATTTCCCATATGAAGACAGGCTGAGAAGGTTGGGGCTTTTCAGCCCGGAGAAGAGAAGGCTGCGTGGAGGCCTCATAGCAGCCTTCCAGTGTCTTAAAGGATGCATGGAGGACATTAGGGACTGCAGTGAGAGGACAAGGAGTAATGGGTTCAAACTTAAACAGGGGAGGTTTAGATTGGATCTAAGGAAGAAATTCTTTCCTGTTAGGGTGGTGAGATGCTGGAATGGGTTGGCCAGGGAGGCTGTGAGTGCTCCATCCCTGCCAGTGTTCAAGGCCAAGTTGGACAGAGCCTTGGGTGGCATGGTTTAGTGTGAGGTGTCCCTGCTTACGGCAGGGGGGTTGGAACTAGATGATGTTAAGGTTTTTTCCAACCCTAACTGTTCTATGATTCTACTCTAAATATTCCTTTGGTCAGTTGGGTTCAGCTGGCCCAGCTGTGTCCCTTCTCAACTCCTTGCGCACCCCTGGATTAGTCATTCATGTGGTGGGGTGAGAGGCAGAAAAGGCCCTGGCTCTGTGTACACATTACCTAATGATAATGAAGGCAACATTGTGTTATCAACAATTTCCAGCGAAAAACCAAAACATAGCCCATACTAGCTACTATGAAGAAAATTAATTCTGTCCAAATCAGCACAACTTTCATTCCTTAATAACAAGGAAATTGGTCTTATTTTATCTTTTAAGCAGCCAATATTTACACTTAAGTGTTGGTGTTCACATACTGTTTTCTGATTGTAAGCATCTCAGAAGCACATGCCATGAGAAAATGGACAACAAGTCACCAGATCAAATCCTTTGTAGTCAGAAGAAATGTCACAGAAGGCTCAGAAGTCCTTTTTATCTTTTTTTTTTTTTTTTTTCTCCCCCCAAGTTTTACAGCATGTTCAGTCTCATTCTT
>NDXB01016648.1:118556-133827 GCA_002631895.1 Agapornis roseicollis
CCCCCCCCCAAGTGACACTCTCCTGGTCTTCTATTTGATCTTAAATTTAACATATCAAGATATCTAGTAATTCTAAGTTAAATCAAGTACTTTGGCAAGTTTTATTCCTTACAGTCATTCTATTAACTGTTCCTGCCTGGATAAGATGTTTTTTTATTATTTGTTTTATTTTTCTGTAGGCTTGACTCTCAGAAAGACACAGATGTGCTTCTGGATATCTAAACTGAGCCATGACTTCTAGGACAAAGACTTCAGTGATTAGTCTAAGAGAAGGTAATTGTAGGCTTCCTGCAATTTTCTTGTAGACAAACTTCCTCCTTTCTTCCAGTTAGCTTTTCAGCAAATATTTGTCAATCATACAAAACATGTTTGTAGAATCTCTTAATATCAGAGGACAATAACATTAAGGAGAGCTGACTCAGCTGTGTTCGAGTCCACAAAAGTACTCCTATCTACTCTTTCATAGGAGTCAATTAATATGAAGCCCTCCTTGTTAATTGCTCGCATTTATCTTTCCTGTTGTCCATTCTTTTTCATTTTTCATTATTGTTAAGGGCATATTTTTACATAATAGTTCATCATCTTTATAATTCTGAGTTTTTATTAATGTAATCTTCCTTTTCTATTGGAAGGACTTTCTCATTAGGAATTTTAAGAACATTTTAAATCTTTTTTGTTCTCACAGCCCCATAGCATTTCCTTTTTATCCTTTTCTCTTACAAATTTTATCCTGGAGTGAGAGTGCTTTGTTGGCTATAATCTAATTTGATTATCTTCTAATTTCAGTAGAATTTTTGTATTTGTTTCACCAAATTTCTAGCCATTTTCATTTGAAGGAACATTTACTGCCTTTTTAAAGAGCAGTAGAAAAGAGGAAGGTTTGAATATCCCTCATCAGTCACCTTCCATACATTTTATTAATCAGAAATTAAATTCTGGATCCACCCTGGAGTCAATGACAACACTGATATTCACTTTGAAATGGCTAAGAACTTAGCTTAGATGTTTTAATGCAAGTTTGCTTGTTTTTCTTTGTACTCTTCAATGGATCCATCATTTGCCATACCAAATTTAAACAGCTTATAGTCCTTGGCTGTAGGATATTCCTTTATTTTTGTATCATCAGGCAACCCCACCCTCTCAGTACGAATTAAATCTAGTACAGTTTTTTTTTTTTTTTTTTTTTCAAAAGATGAAATTTTCTTTTTGACACAGCAGGCTTGGATATATCAGTTTCCAAACAGATTTATGAGCAGCTAAAATCCCCCATGAAGAAAGTACCTTCTAGCCAAGAATTTTCTGTACCCTGCTGTTCTTATGTTTGAGTGGTTTGTAGCTGATACCCGTTATTTTTCAGTTTTGCTTTCTAACTCCCTATATCACTGTTACTAATTACTTTGAGCAACCTTGCAGGAAAAGATGCGTGTGCATTGATTAGCCATGTTGCTATAAACAGCACCACCTTACTGGCTTTACCAGCTTCGCGGAACAGGCTGTCAAGATTTTTAATGAATGTGCAGGAATTTGTTTCGAAGACTTGAGCTGTGCTACATTGCTGTGATTTACCATGCTGCCTTTGTGATTGTTCCATATTATTGGCAATTTGGGGAATGAACCAGTGCACACAAATGATCAAAATAGCTTAAAAAAATAAGTAGGTAGAATGAATTCCCTGAGAAGCACTTCTACAGATGCACTAATGATGAGACATTGGCCCAGATTTGGATGGTTTCAATTCCACATAAATTCCTTAATCTAATGTTTCCTACTGGCTAGGTGCCCCTGAAGGCCTCCAAGCAGCTAGCAGAAAATGCAGGTACAGGAATTTAAGATAAATAAATCTGGACTTCTGTGCAGGTCTATGTGGCAGATCACAGCTCTGTTCGCACAAGTAGAACAGCCAAAAATCTATAATTCCATAGATTTACCCCACTGATAAGACTTCGGGGATAGTCACCTAAATCAAAAATTAAACATATGTACATATGAACTCAAAAACTCTAACTTACCTTCTATTAATGGTAAACAGTGCTGATTTGACATTTGTTATGGCTAAAAAATCAGTAGAAAGAGGAAAAGATCTGACAGGTCTAAGCTGAATCCCTTTATATCTCATATGTGTTTTGTTTTAGTTTGTGGCTGTTTAGAAACTATTGCTGCTATTACTTCAGACCATTTCTTGAATAGCTTTTTTGGATTTTGCATGGCAAGTCACTGGAAAAAGAAGGTTGCCCAAAGAAGAGATAGCAGATCCATCCCTGGCAGTGTTTGAAGCCAGGTTGGACGAAGCCTTGGGTGGTATGGTCTAGTGTGTGGTGTCCCTTCCCATGGCAAGGGAGTTGGAACTAGGTGATCTTAAGGTCCTTTCCAACCCTAACCACTGGATGATTCTATGATTCTATGATCCTATGGTCTTGAAAACCGTGTTTCTGAATCCCTTCTTCCCGAACCATATGAGTAAGTCTGCTTCTTTCTTCTTCCACGTGCTTTTTGAAAGTTTTTTGATGCATACTGTTCCTCAGATAGTAGTCCATGAGACAGGACAAATAATTACATGGAAACTTCTGTCAAATTTCTACTTAGCAAATGTTAGCAATAAATTTCCATAAATTAAATAGTTGAAAAAATATTTCCTTTCTACAGAGTTTTGAAGAAGAGGCAACCATCTGACCTCATCTGTTACTTAAATAAGTTTATTATTTCAATTAAACCTTATCTTCATAAACAGTATTGGATGGATGATGCTACAAAGGGTTTATGGTCTTTAATATTTGGTCTTTTTTTTTTTTTTTTTTTTTGGCTAATGCCTGTGATTCTTAGAAATTATATTAATGTAGATGAATAATCGAAAATGAGGCATTTACTTGCTATTTATGTTTCCTTATACAGCGTTAAGTGGAAAGCAGATTTAACTACTGTACTCATGATGGTGCTGCTTCACCAAGACTCTGGTTGTAGCTTGGGTGTAGTGTTTACAGCTGTAGTGTCTATAGTGCTGGTGCTGTTGTGGTTGGATGCCCTGTGCTCAGCCAAGGTCACTGCTTAGGCTGAAGAGTCTATACTTGTGGGCAAGTATAACCCTGGTTGCATGCTTAAATGGCAGGCTGTACCAGGCACACCAGAAAGCAGCAGCTCCCATTAACAAGAGTGCTGTGAATACTTGATCAGGCCTAGGTTCCTTTTGAAAAAGATTTGAAAGGCTTGAAAAAACCCTACTACAGACAGAGTCAATATACAGAGGTTTTATACTCAGAACCTTACAATACACAGAACAGCCATGGTGCCTGCCAGCCTCCAGTGGTTCATGGAACAGGGCAGGGCAGGGCAAGGCAGCCAGGGCTCATGCCATGCCCCAGCCAGACAGAAGGCAGGTGCAGGGGAAGCCCAGTCCTGGCCTGAGCAGGATAACACCACCACCTGCACAGCACAGAGGCAAAGGGAGGAAGTCCACATGTGTAAGGAATTTTCAGATTCAGCTGCTAGTGGCAGAGAAATGCCCAGAATCTGGACTGCACCCCTTGTACAGCACTATGGTGTCCATCGATCCTCGGGTCCCTGGTTTTGGGCAGCCTGGCTGGCCAGCTCCCCTGACGTATCATTATGGACATGGACTTTCTGCCCTCTATACCTACTGTGTTCACTACAGCTTTGGTCTCTAGGGTCTCATGTGTGCTTCATCCCTCTGTTTCCAACAGTTCTAGGTTCAGTACCCTTTTTTATCCTTCCTCAAATACCCAGAGTGTAGACTTCAGGCTCTCTGGAGGAGGAGTATTTTGCCTGCCTCTAGATGTTGGGAGGAACAACTGTAGAGAAAATTACAGTGATTCCTGCACAGTCCAGGAATAGAGCTTATTTAATGCAGAGGAATCCTTGGAGAGTTTAGCTGCCAAGCTCTTGGAATATTTCACAGAGTAAAAGTAAACTGAGATTTTTTTTTTTCTTTATTTTTTTCCTCCCCACTCAGGGCATGTCTACAAAAATGGCTGCAGACAGATCTTGGAGCAGAACGTTTTACCTTAAGCACACTGTATGGTGACACAGCGTTGGAGAAATCTGGCATGTTCCCAGCTAGCTTAGAGCACAGGCTGAGCAAGGCTGTGGCTGTTTGCACATTTCCATGTAGCCATACTCTGTTTCCTCAACTAAATTTTATTCCAGAAAATAAATAAATATCGTCTCCCTCACACAACCTTTTATATTTTCTCTTTTTATTGCAATTGTTTATTGTGTCTCCAAACTGTCACACAACTGAACTTCTCTGTTTATATGTATGCACAGTATGAAAAAATATAATGGCCTAAAAAGTTTGGATTTAATGCAAAACAGCTGACAAATTAAGGCATACTTTTCTATCCCAGCTTTCCTGTATAATAGCATTTGATTGTTCCTGGAAGACTGCAGTGCCTTTTTTTTTTCCTGTACATTTGTCTTACAGAATATATTTCAGTTAAGGAAAAATTGCTTCCCTGTGTCTTAGAGTTCTTCTGTAATTTCAATTTACAGTATGTACTCTTGCTGCAATATTTGTTTTAGTGGAAAACTAGTAACCTGGATTGACTGTGTCTGCAGAATATTAGATTTTATGTATTACAATTAAATCCCCCTCTGAACCATCTGGTTTACAGATTGTATTGGTTTTAAAATTTCAGTTTGTCCTCCCAATTTACCTAGATTAGGACTGCCTTTTCTAGTTTTACTCTTCAAACATTCCATATATTTAAATTTCCAGTAAAAGTAATGGTTACTGGCATACGAGGTGCTTAATAATCCTGAAATCATGGTTTCAGGTATTATCACATGGAAGATATTTGCCAGGCAAAGGAGCACAGAAGTGGGCTTTCAAATCTTGACAATTTTCCTCCAGTTAGAGGATCATTCACCTGCCTCTACAATATTTCCCTTCTCTTGGCTGTCCTTAATATAGGTAATACCATAAAATCTGCTGTTCTGTATTTACGTAATTGTTTTGGCTCATACTGATGCAGACTTGATTTTGATTTTTTGAGGATTCCAGTGAGTAGCAACTGGCTTTAGATTAGATTGAAAGAAAAGCTACTCTCGTCAAAACAAATATGTTTGGTATGTAAGTCCAAAATAGCAATGTAAAAACTTCAGCAAAATGTCTAAACAGCACTTGGACTCTCTAATAGTACACATTTGTCCTACAAGTTCTTCTGATGCCTGTAGAGGTACATGTCTACCCTGCTTTTGCAGTGAGACACCAAACTCCGACAGTCATTCCTGAGGCACGACAGTTGGATTGGGAAGGCATGCTTTGATGCAACGCCTTAAGCAGGCACATCATAAATTTGGGTATTTCTTAGATGAGGTGGGTTGGAATACAGGCCTTGGGGGCTGTAATTTTAGATGGATTTAAATCCTGTTTAGTTCCTGGGTCAATTGTTTGATCCTGCTACAACTTATTTCTGAGGAATCTGAGACTAAACCATTGATAGCTTTGGACTGGGGACTGTGTAAATAGTTATTCCATATCCTAGAATAAGGTCTTGCAAATTATGGCTCCTCTGAATCCTGTATGACAACTTGTATTTTAGGAAAGCAGCCTAAGCAAAGGTTAATGTACATTTGGAAATGTGTTCCTTAACTCTCCAGGCAACTGTTCAGCTTTTCATGTTACTGTGCACATTTTTATTAGCATGCTTTTTTTCAAGTATAAAAATATGTGATTACAGCATGCACATGAATATTTCTAAATCCTCATAGAGAGGCTAGCAGACCAGCAGTCCAGAATAGCACTATCAAATAGCAGGAATACCCAGAAGTGGTATTATTCCTGTAGTTAGAATTTGCATAGAATTTTTGAAAGTTGTGTTGAAAGTGTGATGGTAATTGTCAGTCTTGTAATGACAGTAACCACAGTTTTGTGTGTTAAACCTGTTTGTGCACATATCACAAGTGTTTAACCTTCCCCAAATTATTTGGAGTTGCATAAACTGGGATGCCACACTTCAGAAAATTGGTCTTGTCAGACCACTATATGTAAGTTTTCTATGTTCCTTACTGATAGTTATTTTAGTCCTTGCCATGTAGCTCTTCCCATAAAGAAAAGATGATCTTGCAGACCCTCCCTTATAATCTATGTTAATTTATGGGCTTGAGCAGAAGAGAGAGTTCTATTAAGAATTTTTATATCATCTCTTAGGTTTTGTCCCAGATCATCTTTGAACTGAAATAGAGCTCTCCTTTGCAGCCAATTTTTCTTGTAATTATGGACAGAATTTCTTTCACACTGCATTTTTTTATCTTTTATCTTTTCACCATTTCCTATGGCCAGCCCCAAGAGGCATGTTATATGATATTTGATGAAAAGACCTTTTAAACATTAATTTCTTAACGAGATAGTCTGTAAGAAGTAGATTTTCAAAGAAGATATACTATTTTATAATAATCTACTCAGGTTTGATATTATAACTGTAACATGTAAATATTATCCTTATGAAACTTAGGTTCTTTGTTTAGTCCCAGTCTGCTTCTAAATTAGCATCCCATTTAACATGCATAGTCATCATCTCATATAACAAGAAGAGTAATAAGGCAAACTGCCTTGGAATGAAAAAAAATTGAGACCTATCACACCCACTGAAAGTCTTGATGCAAGTCTGGATGAAAAGAAAATTCTCACAAACATCATGTTCTATCTTTAGACAGATTTTCTCAAAGATCCTGCTGAGATTTGTAAGTAGGTTTATTCCAAATAAACAAAAATTCTGTTTGGTTGCAACCACAATGCTGAAGCAAGGAGGGAACTATATGGGAGGGAAGATTCTGCAGCACCAGAAGGCACAGGAACTCTGCTGTGCTCAGAATATGCAAAACTCGCATGACAGTGCCATTAATCACCATTGCACTCTGGTGTTTCCTTAGCACCACTATCAAGCAGAGTTCTGAAGGTCTCATGGCATTACTAGGTCATAATACTAAGCATAATTTATATTGCAAGGGGCCTCTTCTGTTCACTATTTCATAGTTTTCAACATCCAGTGGCTGAGAGTAATGTATACATCACTATATATATATATATATATATATATATAAAGATTGAAGGAAAACTGCAGAGTAAAGGAATTTCTTCATAGTAGAATTTCTTAGAAATCAAAAGTGAAAGTCATGACCACATGAGGAAAGTAATAAATAACATAAGCTCACAAGCTAAATATTAACATGAAACATTAACACAGAAAATTTTATGGAATGCTTATCAGCCTTTATACATGACTGAGGCAGAAAGGGAGCCCAAGCAAATAGGGCAATAAAGAAGGAAGAATGATAAGGAGAGGCTGAGTCTCAGAATGAAGCACCAGAAGAAGAATTTTAAGCATAAACCATTAAAACTCCTGTTCTTCAGGAGTTTTAAGGACTATAGGTGTTCAATAAACTATGGTGTCTGACCTGCTGCTTAAATCAATGCTGATTTTTTTGTGCCAAAGCAAATAACGTAGAGTTAGATGATCTAGGAAGACCAATAGAAAAAGTCCTGGTTTACGCACCTAGACAGAATTAACTGAGAATTAATAAGAAAAGGAATGACCTGCCTGCTCTCTTCACAACAGCTTTCTCACCAGAGCTTCCTAAATAAAATAAATGGTTATGGAATAGGAAGAAGTGTTTTCATATACCTGTTAAAAGGGGAGAAAAAAGGTGCATAAGTGCTTTTAATAATAGAGTTTTCTAAGAGGATCCTCTAGGGACTGATACTAGAACATAAGTTATTCAATAAATTTCTACACAATCTGGGAAGATGGGTGTATAGTCATGTAAAAAACTTTTTCCTGATAATATCATTCAGAAAATTTACTTTGAAAACTGACTTCCAGGAGAGTATTCAATTCATATAGGAATAAAACAGTCTGAAGTAGACAATGCTATGGGTGGTCTTCCAAAAATTTCAAAGCTCTGCTCATAAGCAATATGAAACCCCACACAATGTAAGAACTTTGGGGAGGTTAGGAATTATTGAAAGGCTATGAACTAGAAAAGATGGTAATGCCATTTTGTAGGTTTGTGCTACTCCTCTCAAATACTGTATGCTGTCCTGGCTATGCTATCATCATAAAGAACATAGGGGAATGGAAGAATGGTTGGTTAAGAAAAGGATTATTGAAGGACTGGGTTGGTTTTTGCATGAGAGGAAATCTAGAAAAAAAAACCACTAAGTTTTAGAATTCATTCTGTCAAATGTGACTGAGATGCCCATTTGACCATAGATGGGGAGAAAATGAGTAGCAAATAATATTATTCACTATTTCTAATGAACTAAAACCAATAGTATTCTAATTAAATGATCAGATGATAGATCTTAAAGAAAGAAAATAAACCAACAAAAAAGAGTACTATTTCCACACATTGCCATTGTGAATCTCACCAACACAGGCTGCTGTAGATAGAGTGAAATTCAAAAAGTTAATTAATTCAGAAACAGATGTGAATTATTTTGAAGAAAATCCCTACTGGTTGCTGTTAAACATGTTAAAGATTGAGGCTGAAGTACAGGATCACAGCCTAGGAAGCCCTACTGTGGGGTGATCTGTTTGTCCTGTTCGTAGATGGTTTTTCTAAGAATCTGCACCACCACCAGTGGTGGTGAAAAAGCTGCTGGCTGATTTGGTCTGATCCTCCCATTCAATATAGTAACTAGGATCTCTGTTACTATCCTTGTGGTTTTGGGAAATACTTGCAAGAGCTAGCCAATTATTCACTGGCATTAAGCTCTTTTGTGTGTGCATGTGTATAGAAATTAGGTTGATTTCTTCCAGTGTGTTTGTTAATCAGATTTAATTAGCTTGGATGGACTCCTGCTACCATTTTTCGTATGCTGTTGGGTCAGAGAGTGGGCACACTGGTTCTTGTTTTGCCATAAGTTAGAACCTCTTAAGTATTGTAGATTTACCCTAAATCATTCTACCTCTGTTTAAAATCCCTGTTCTAAGATGGAAAGTGACTTAATATATTATTGTTGGATCTATTCCATGAATATCCATGACTTTCTTGGCCTCAGTATCATGAATATTTTATTGCATACTAGAACACTCTCTACATATTAGAGAGCCCATTTTTGTGACTGAATTTGGCAGGTGATTGTGCTTTTGCTGTTTCTTTAAAGTTATTTTTACTGGTATTATAATAATGCTCAGAGCCCCCATGTGGATTTAAGCCCCATGGTGCTAGGTACTTTAGCAGAACTAGAGGCTTTTTCCTGTCTGAAAATGCTGGTGGTCTGAACAGGCAAAACAGACAAAAGTGAGAAAGGGAAAAGCATAGCAGAGCAATGAAGTGACTTGCTCCCCATTACAGAGCATGTTCATGATAGAATGAGGACTACAACCTTAATTTTCTAGCTCCAGCTGCTCTCTTGTTCACCCATTTGATTGAAGAGAACTGAAGAACTCACTGTTCATCTTGGAAAACTGGGTTTACAAACTGTATTTATACTTCGTTCTTACAATTTAATTTTGTGTCAGGTAAAGTGGGTTTTGTTGTTTCCCCTTTATAGCACATAAGTTGTGCTTACTTACAAAATACGCCTGTGTAAGAAGACTCTTACACAGTACATTGCATTTGTTATCCTTTTTTAAGGGAATTAACATCAACAGGCTTGCAATGTTTCTTACTGTTGCCAAATTATGTTATGTTTTATCTTTTATGACTACAGATGATGGCAAATCTGTTCTAGTTCAGAAGTATTGCAAAGATTTTTAACACAGAATCAAGGACTTTAAAGGATACACATTAACATATATGTAGATATGAAATATTGTTCTTAGCTTACCAGTTGCTATGTGGCTACATCTTAAAAAGCCTCTGCTGATCATGATATAAAACAGTGATAAAGGGTACACAATAAAGAAGGGAAAAATAAAATCCCTTGTTGGCAATTTTTTTCAAGAAATGGCAAAAAGCCAGTTTCAAGTCTATATTAAAAGATGCTCAAAGAACTTACAGTTCGCTATCATGAGCATTATGGCAGTGATGTTTAGGAGTTTCCTTTCTACTTTAGAGTAAGCTGTGATGATCTACAGTCATTTCAGACTAAGAATTCCCAAATAGTCTCAGAAAAGATAGGAATCATCTGCCTATACTGAACACAATTGTACTGACTTTAATAAAACAGATTAGTCATGCTTGCCACACGTAGGGGTAGACCAAAAGGNTCAGACTAAGCCAAATAGTCTCAGAAAAGATAGGAATCATCTGCCTATACTGAACACAATTGTACTGACTTTAATAAAACAGATTAGTCATGCTTGCCACACGTAGGGGTAGACCAAAAGGAAATAAGGTATCAGTGTCTAGAATAATTTGTTCACAGCAAATGTGTCCAATAGCAGTGCTAAAAAAAAATCCCTAGAGGCCAAGTTAGATTTTGAATCCCCGTGTGAGCCCTGGCATTGCAAACAAGGTACTAGGAAAATTTCTACAGATGGCTGCTTAATGTGTAAATTAATCTGACTCAGTAAGGATCATGCTAGTCAGTGGCAGTTATAATTATAGATCAGTATCAGATCTTGCTCTACAAATTTGAACAACCACAAAACTACCATCCAGACACAGGTTTATTTAAATACTTTAATTATTTACTGTCAGGATTTGTGACACATATATGCTTCAGTTTGCAAACATTAACAACGAACAATACACTACAGTGTAGCTAAGACAAAAATAGAGGTATTTAAAAAAAACCCAACCAACCGCCAACCTGCAAGAATAAAGGGAACACATAAACCAATGTAATCAGCCATAATACATCTTATTGCATGTTGCTGTCCTCAGGAAGACAAGAGAACAACTCACGTCCAACATTTTAGAGAAAGAAATAATGTAGGTATCCTCACTTTTTAGATGTATATTTACAACTTGAATAGAAAAGTATGGAAAAACTTCAAGGCTACTGATGAAAGTTTACTTTAAGCAAATGTGTTCACAGTTAATGAGATTTGTGTGAATTTTCAACTTTTTTTTTTTTCTTCCCTGAAGTGTTAAAGGAAGCAACAACCTTGAAAAGCTCATCTGTTCTGGTTACTCATGTTGGAAAACAATCCCCTGCTCTCTCTATATCAACATGAGCCACAGTATTCACCATGGCAAATGGGCAGAAATCGACAAATAAGCTCTACTTTTTTTATTTTTATTTTAATTTTGTAAGAAAACCATCCTGCTTTAATCCTGGCCATAGTCAATTAAATTGAGACCTAATTTAAATGTGTTAACTTGAATGTGCTCTCTCCTTTACAAAAGAAAGAAAAGAAAGAGAGAACAGGAGATAAACAGAAAAGTAGATGACAGGGAGAAAGAGGAAAAAACAATTTAAAAATGAAAAGGAAGAGAAAAAGAAGACAGAGAGAAAGATAGGAGAGCAAGAAAGTGAAAGCAAGAAAGCAGGAAGAAAGGCAGGCAGGCAGGAGGGAAGGGAGGAAGAAAAGGAAGGAAGAAGGGAGGAAAAGAAGGAAGGGAAGGAAGAAGGGAGGGGTAAAGGAAGTGAGGAAGGCAGGAAAGGAGGGAAGGAGGGAGGAAGGAAGGAAAAAAAGGGAAGGAGGGAGGAAGAAAGAAGAGAGGGAGGAAGGAGAGAAACTATGTGAAGTCTATTGCTGTTATACTTAAAAGTGATCATAATTTCCTCACCAGTGTATACTTCCACATAGCACTGGAGCAGAATTTCTGCAAGTTTAGGGAATGAAAGGTACTGATAAAATGTGCTCCGGTGCCTTCTGAGAAATGTTCAAACTGTACACCTAGTTTATAATATATATAATGGGAAAAATGGAACCTCAGCTCCATTGCATGTCTGAAATGTTAGACAAATTGTAAGAAAGAAAAATTGTTTCAGTGATACATTTACACTTCAAGTACAAGCATTTGGACATTTTCTGAAGGGTTCATGCTGTGGCTTGTCTCAGCTCCCCACAACACTGAATTCTTAAATATGTTTACTTGGAAAGGTCAATAGTTGGTTATCCTGTAAACTTTTCTCTAGGCTAGATAATAACAAAGTATTAGTTTTTGCTCATCTTTAGTTGTCAGCCACTCACTAGGAGGTATCCAGTGTGCTCATTTTTCCCCAGATTGTAAATGAGAGGGATAAAAGTGGATCAGAGGCAAGCAGTTGACTGCCATTTTTTTTTTAAAAAAAAGGTCCTGAAATAAAATCTTAAGAAAAAAGAAAGAGACATTTAATTAAGTCATAACCGTCTACAGCAGCAGCATAAAGTGCATGAAGGAGCAAGTGTATTCAGCATGCAGACAACAAAGGAAAGAAAAGCTGTTTGTTAAATCAAACAATAATGTATCTTGGTAATGTGAGGTTTCTGTGAGGTTATTGATATTATACAACAAGAATACAAAAGCTATGTTTGTCGAAGGGCTCCTATATTCAACCATACTGTTGTGAAGAAAGACTTTTCTAGAACTCCGTGGCAGAAATCTAATTTATCTGAATTATAAGCACTACTAATAGGAAAAAACCTACAACCAAAACAAACCCAAACAAGAACATAATACTTCTTCCCCTCTCTTCCTCCTCCTTCCCCCCTCCTCCCTTCCAGCATTTTGCACAAGTGGTTTCTAGAATTTTTGGTGTTTTCTGTAAGGTTTCTAAAGGAAATGGTGTTGGCAAATTGGCCAAAGGGTCCAACACTGATGTGTGTTGGAGTACAAGATGGACAGTCATCCCCTAGACAAGACTGAAGCAATTGAGGTTGGCTGGAGGAAATGGTAAAAACAGTACTTGCTCCTTTAATTTCATGGGAGTATTGATCACTGATTCATCAACATTGCCCTAAGGGTTGTGGTTGTTACACTGGAAGATCAAGCAGATGCAACAAGAAACTCAGTGTATATATTTTATTGCGTATGCACAAGTCTTTGATTTCTCACTCTGGCTAAGGATATCTTTGCTCTATCAAAACTAGTGCTACTGCAGCAATCTCTGGATAAAGGTCAAGCTTGGGTCCCAAGAAATGAAAATTAATATGAACAGTAACAAATCCTTGATGAGACCACAAATGCATTCAAGATGGGTTCAAGCTCTGAACTGGCTGTCAGCAATTTAAATCAATATCACCTAAATAAGGCTACCAGAAGGAGGGATGCTCTTCCTAGTTGTGATGCAGAACCTGAGCTACAACCAATACTGCAGCCCAAGCTAAAAGCAGCTTGTGTACATGGGAAAGGGACACATTGCCTAAAGTTCCTCTGATTCTGAAGCTATTTTATCATCTGCCTCTGTTAGCCAGGACACCTCTTCCCCAGCTTGGTTCATATGCTAGATATCTTTTTCTGTACACATCTGAATGTGGTCAGCAGGTATATGGTTATCCATGGAGTCTGCTATGTTGCTTGCAACAGTTTGTGCCCTGCATGTAAAGGGCAGTTGGGTGCTATTTGCTATTTGTATACTGGTAACCATATGAAGACTTCTGGTGATGAATAAATGCTTTTTATTTGTTTTTTACCTAAGTTCAAACCAAGAAGGTATATTCTTTTGGCAAGTTTTCAGTTCCTAATAATCTACAACAGCTAAGAAAACAGCATGTTTATTTTTCAATGGTCGTATATTTTAAATTTAATGATTTTCTATAATAAGCTTACAGCTTACAAGTTAAGATTTGAATCTAATTCAAAAACCAGATTTTTATTTTTTTAATTTTTACCTTAAAAAATTCAGTTATTTGGTTTGAATAAATGTATAGGTCAATTGGAATTGATTGTGTTCCCCTTACTGGATGGATTTCTGATAGAATGTTTAAATATGTCAACATCTGTTTTTCTTGAGCATTCTCTAATAATATGATTATTAGAGAAGTTGACATTATTCTACTGATAAAAAAAGCCAGATCTCGCCCAAAGTTTCTATGTCTTGGCTACTGAAGAAAGAATAGATGTTTAAAAATAAAGAAACAGACAACTGGGAGAAAGGGAAGTCATAATAGAACATGATACTGATTTTCCTCTTCTCTTAGGCATTTAATGCTTCATCCAGAGGAGTCCTTCCTGATTTTCTGCTGCAAGGCAATGTGTAGTATACCATGTATAGTTAATTAGGTGAGTTAAATAGTATGCAGAAATTAGCATGAAGTACAGTTAACCATGTCTGCCATATGTTCAGTTGTGCTTTATTGTGAATATAGAGGAATAATTACACTGTATCTGGCATATTCTACTGTTTCTATAATTTACATAGTAGTACTGCAATATAATGACGTTAATAACCTGAGACAAACCCTCAAAAGTAATGAAAGTCACAGGCCAGGACTGAAATTTTAATCTTGGTTGCAATAGGGATCAAGCCAATATTATGAAAGCAGCAAATTCTGTTACTTATTTACATACCATGTTCAATCCTTCCCTGAGAATTTCCTAGTCTATAAAAGTTGTTTCGTGGTGCTAGGTAATATGAAGGATTTGGAGTTTGTTACTTGTGAATTTATTTTGGATTGCATCATTTCTTTGTGGAATGCCTTTTATTTTTTATTATTTTTTTTATGCTATTTCTTGGAATTTCTAAAATGACATTAAGGGAAAATTCCACTGCCAGTACATGGTTTATGGTCTGATTCCCAGAGTTTGAAACCCCACTGATTCAATCTCAGATATCACAGCTTTGTTAATTAGGCCCCAAATAATGTACTGTTAGGTTCTTCTTTTGACTTTGGCTGGAGTGGCAATAGGCACTGGTGTAATGTGGCAATGCAGGTGGGAGTAAAGTGAGTTATATCTGCAATGTTTTCTGGAAAAAGTGCCAGGAATTATTTTTGTCTGGTAAGTTTTACACATTGGACACATGGAAAACTGTTTCCAAGAGAGACCTAGGAATATACTGCAAGGAAACCAAAGTACCCCCACCATTACCCACAACCTAGAAAAGCTACGGAAAAATCAAAGTGACGTAAAACCGTAAAAGCCATCACAAATGTTATTGCCACAGTAGAGTTAAAAGCTTTGAAATTTTCAGAGTGAAAGTTAGAACCACTTTTGGATGCTCCAGACACCCTCTTTGAATTTATTTCCCTCCAGCTAAATTGTTCTCTTGCATCTTAGCTAATATTGTCAGGTATTTCTTAATATGACTCTTCCTTAAAAAGCTGGGAAAGATTAGAATATGCATGTATAAAAGGAGATTTTTAACACTACAATGATAAAAGGCTAAATCCATCTGGTCAAAACACAAACAGCCACATGAAATTCAAGAAACTCAGATTAATTTTGGATTGATCTGTCCCCAAATATATTTTTTTTTTTTTTTTTTTTTTTTTTTTTG
>NDXB01016648.1:139384-170992 GCA_002631895.1 Agapornis roseicollis
TTTAATTAAAAAAAAAAAAAAGAGAAAAAAAAGAGAAAAAAAACCAAACAAATGAAACAAAACAACAAAACCAAACCAAATCTATGCTTTCAAAGGCTTTCAGAGTTTAACAGTTTTGCAGATGCAGATATTTGTCTACCATAAGTGACACTTATAATTTCAACTCCATCATCTGTAGGCATAAGGTGGAAACTTTCAGAGCTGTCATAGCATTTCTGCAGTACCTTTCCATGGGCTTCCACTCATGCCGAGCTCAGGAAGGAGTAGTACTGAAAACATGATCCAAACCAGGCTGAGATTCAGAAAAACCTCTTTGGCACCTTGCCCCTGTTTTGGCTTCAGTGTGAGAACAATGCTGATAACACACCAGTGTTTTAGTTGCTGCTAAGTAGTGCTTATCCTGATCAGGGACTTTTCAGTCTCTCATACCCTGCCAGTGTGGAGGGGCCCAAGAAGCTGGGAAGGAGCACAGCTGGGACAGCTGACCCAAACTAGCTAAACGATGTGAGGCATCCCTGCTCATGTCAGGGGGTTTGGAACTAGATGATCTTAAGGTTCTTTCCAATCCAAACCATTCTATGATTACATAAGCATTAATAGTACTTTTAAAGGGTGGAGGAACTTAAAATGTTTTAAATTATTGGTAATGAGTAAGTATTTTTTATCAAAATATGATCAAATAAAACCCCTGAACTTTGCAAATATAATATTTCCAGTAATTCTCTTTTTTGGTTAGGTTAAGAAATTCATACTCAAGAGGAGCTGATGGCTTAATTTATTTGGGGTATTCTAATCTAAAAGACCACCTTTGAACTCGAGATGTTCAAATTTGTACTTTGGTCCTGGCCAGAAGTAGGAAATGAAGTGTGAAACTGAAAACAAGTCAATGAGGTACAGAGCTATTTTGAAATTTGTGGGGGAAATAAATAATAATAAAAAATAAAAAGGTTTACTGTAAGATTTGGTGACAATTTAGATTCTGTTCTTATTTTAGCTAAATCTGTTTACCCATCTGATATTGGAAAGTGGTATTTTCAAGATGAATAGCGGAACATACCTACAAGAAACAATTCTGACCTTTCTGAAATACTAAGAAACATTTTATGAGTGATTAGGGTTCAGTTAGCAACTATTCAACCTAAGCTTTTTGGTTAACTGGAGCAGATTGACTATTTGAGTTTCTCAGAAATACAGATGGACAAGGTCAATGCATCTCTGTTTTTCATCCAGGCAGTCAGGTATAAAATTAGTCAACTGAACATCTGTCTTTCTCTGTTTGTCGGGTTTGTTTGTTTGTTTGTTTGTTTGTTTTTTTCCTCTTCTTGTTCTTTTTCTTTTCTTTTTAGTTTTATTTTCCCTCTTTTTCTTCCCCCCCCACCCCCCCTTTCTTTCCTTCCTCCTAATTAGGCTTGTGGGAAAGCTTTCAGCTTATTTATATTGTTCTTTCACTTTCAGCCATTCCCTGTAGGCTGGTATTGTCCTACCATAGCATTCCACCAGCTCTTTGTTTCTGTGCTTCTTGCACCAGTGGCTACTGACTTTAAATCTGAGTCATTAAGAAGTTGTTGTGTAGTTTTCAGACATATTACTACCAACATAAAGGTCAGATCACCAATCTCTAAGATAAACTGCTGAATTATACTTTATTGAGGATAGGCCTGCATATACCTTGGAATTCTTGGAATTCTTCAGTAGAAAACATCTCTACATTGACACAAAGTGTTCATGCAAGACTGAAGTCAGATGAATTTAAATATATCAGCCATAAATGGAAGAAAGCTGTCTTTTTTTTTTTTTTTTTTTGGCCCTACATGTGGACAAGAATATATGATATATGGTAGTAAGGTGGCTCATGTGAGGCTGAGAAATTGCAGTAAAATTCCCAATTTAAACATAAAAAGACATTGATGTATTATGTCTCATGGGCATTTTCTAATTATTTTGAGTGCCTGCCATGTTGTGGTTTATAATAAGTTTTTTCTCTGTCTTGTTCCACTCTTTCTCCTTCCCCTTTCCTTTTGTTTTCTTGATCTCATTGTAACACAGAATTGAAATTTATTAAAATGTCATTTTGTATGGAAATGTTGATCCTAAGAATGCTAGCATTTCCATTTACAAACATTCTATCAGATATCACATTTTAAGCAACTTTTATACTAAGTACAAGTTCCATTGCAAAGGGACAGATATTTTAAAAGATAATGTACAGATAATATTTTCCAATTTCAGGTTGAGGTGTCATAAAATCCTTCAGTAATAAAATTTATGTTAGCCATTGTTCTGTTTAGCAATCTGCACTTAGGTAGCCTCACCTTTTTTTCTAGTAACATTCTTCATTTGGACAAATTTATTCTTGAAATTATTTCTCTTCATGAACATGAAGGATAATTGTGAAATACCACAAAACTTACCATCCATTTCTGACCTCTAGTTCAGAAAATAATATTGAACAGAGTAGAAGTGTTAAAAATAGACAATAGAAGAGTATATATCAAATGGCTGACTTCATAATTTATCATAAGGATATCACCAATACACAAGCTATGATTTTCTAGGAGACAATAATACAGGCTTTTAGTGACACAAATTTTAATTTGTATGTACCAGTTCTGAAGAATAGAAATTAACACCATACTTAATGTGTGAAATAAAACCCTATAAATCATAGTGATAATGATTTACATGTGGTTTCTCACTAGATTTTTAGGGAGAAGGAACTTGTTAGTTTAATTTGAATTCAAACATATTTTTACAAGTCCTGGCTCTAATATCAGAATTGTAATTTTTCTACTTTTATGCAAGGGGAAAGTAGTGATAAAAAAGACACCCAACTATCCCTCTACATGTGACCTAAAATATCTCCTGTGTATCAAAAATGCCAGTTTTCAAAGTGCAATATCCCCAGTGAAAGCCTGGTAATGATCCATTTCCAGTGATGCAAAGATGCCATTTTAAACCAAAATGGTTTTAAGAGAAAGAGACTGGACCACCCCACAGCACCATCTGTTTCTGTCCTCGGACATGCACACATTTTGTGAAGACATTTAAATTTTTAGAAAAGGGGGAGAAACACACTGACTGAATTGCTTTAAAAAGTAACTTTAAATTGCTACAAATTTGCAATATTGCTTTAAGTTGCAGGGGAATGATGTTAACACACAAGAGGAAGATCAGGATGTTAAGATGAACCAAAAATAATTTGGAACATTATATTTCATGCTCTATAATTTCTTACACGATTATTTTCACCACTGTTGTGACTGTTACTGCCCTTTACGCTCATTACAGACAACATCTTATGTCCTGTCCTCACATATAATCATATAATAGATAGTATTCGAAAGGACCTTAAGATCATCTAGTTCCAACTACCCTGCCATTACGGGAGACACCACACAATGTCAACCACGGTTCTGTCCAACCTGGCCTTGAACACTGCCAGGGATGGAGCATAGACAACACCCCTGGGCAAACCATTCCAGTCCCTCACCACACTTGCAATAAAGAACTTCTTCCTTATATCCAATCTAAACCTCCCCTGTTTAAGTTTTAACCCATTGTCCCTTGTTCTATCGCTACAGTCCCTAATGAAGAGCTCCTCAACAGCATCCCTATAGGCCCCCTTCAAATACTGGAAGGCTGCTATGAGGTCTCCACGCAGCCTTCTCTTCTCCAGGATGAGCAGCCCCAACTTTCCCAGCCTATATTCATACGGGAGGTGCTCCAGTCCCCTGATCATCCTCGTGGCCCTCCTCTGCACTTCTTCCAACACTTCCATGTCCTTTTTATGTTGAGGACACCAGAACTGCACACAATACTCCAGGTGAGGTCTCACGAGAGCAGAGTAGAGGGGCAGGATCACCTCCTTTGACCTGCTGGTCACGCTCCTTTTGACGCAGCCCAGGATACGGTTGGCTTTCTGGGATGCAAGTGCACACTGAAGCCGGCTCATGTTCATGTTCTCATCAACCACCACCCCTAAGTCGTTCTCTGTAGGGCTGCTCTCAATCTCTTCTCTGCCCAACCTGTAGCTGTGCCTGGGATTGCTCTGACCCAGGTGTAGGACCTAGCACTCGTGTCCTGGGTTTAGCAGTAGTAGTCAATTTTTCTCTTTCTTAGTAGCTGATGCAGTTTTTATGTTTTGACTCTCCCTGGGAACATAGCTGATAATACCAATGTTTTTAGTTGTCGCTAAGTAATGTTTATTCTGACCAAGGACTTTCTGTGTCTCATGCTCTGCCAGGGAGGAGGGGAGGCCAGGGGGAAGCAGGGACAAGACACCTGACCTAAGCTAGCCAAAGAGGTATTCCATACCACAGCACATCATACCTAGGGAGGTAACGGGGAGTTACCGCGGAATGACACTCACACTTCCCAGTCAGACTTGTTTTCGGAGGGTGGTATCGTACCCTCTTCCCTTGTTATTTCCTTATTGTTATTATTATTGGTGATAACAGTAGTGATTTGTGTTATACCTTAGTTGCTGGACTGTTTTTATCTCAACCCGTGGGAGTTGCATTCCTTTGATTCTCCTCCCCATCCCTCCCAGGAGTGGGGAAGAAGGAAAGGGGGGTGAGGGAGAAAGAAAGAAGGAGGGGAGTAGAAACTGGGTTTAAACCACGATAACTTGTCATGGTTAAACTTCATGAGTTTGACATCTGCCCACCTCAGAAGCGTGTCCAGGTCCCTCTGAATAGCACTCCTTCCCTCCAGCATATCAACTGAACCACACAGCTTGGTGTCATGGGCAAACTTGCTGAGGGCGCACTCAATCCCACTGTTCCTGTCACCAACAAAGATGTTGAACAAGACCGGTGCCAACACCGATCCCTGAGGGACACCACTCATCACTGGCCTCCAGACGGACATTGAGCCATTGAGCACAACTCTTTGCGTGTGGCCATCCAGCCAGTTCTTTATCCACCGAGTGCTCCACCTATCAAATTGATGTCTCTCCAATTTAGAGACAAGGATGTCGTGTGGAACAGTGTCGAACGCTTTGCACAATTCCAGGTAGATGATGTCAACTGCTCTACCCCTGTCCATCAGTTCTGTAGCCCCATCATAGAAGGCCACCAAATTGGTCAGGCAGAATTTCCCCTTAGTGAAGTAATGCTGGCTGCCACCAACTACTTTGTTGCTTTTTGTGTGCCTTTTCATGCCTTCCAGGAGAATCTGCTCCAAGATTTTGCCATGCACAGAGGTGAGACATACTTAAAGAAAAAGATGTCCCAGTCTTAGAGTGAAAGTCAGTAGTATTTATTAATCAAATGCGATCAATACAGTTTTGATTCACCAGAAACATCCATGTTTGTGTGGTTCTTTGTTGTGAATCTTAAGAAACAAACAGGCGAACTCTTCTGCCTCAGGATTTAAAGAATTGTATCAGTTCAACAGAGACAAAAATCTAGAAAGTGTGTTTGTTTCTAGCCAAGAATATTGCCTTACTACCTTGCAAAAATAAATCAAAATTTTGTGAGGCAAAAGGAATCCTGGCATAAGATTGTTCCGGTTTGGGAGGGTTTGTTGGAGGTGAGTGAGGAGCTGTGTGGTACTTAGTTCCCATCTGGGTTTAAACCACAACAGGCCTCAAAAGAGGAAATGTTGTAAACTGACAGGAAGTTCTCTGTTGTACACTTACGCTGTTCTTGCTCTGTACATTAAAATATGCTCAAATATGTGCCAATTTGTGCAATTGCATATAGGAAAGAACTGAAGCAAAGTTTTCTGCTTGCCTATGCAATGCATGTTGGTGATCCCAATGCATTTGTTTAACAAAAGCCACAAAAACATGTCAAGGGCACCGCTTCAGGCTAACCGATGAACAGATGTTTAGGTTTAAGTTGTTATAAAAAGACCAATTTAGAGAATGTGATTGGGACAGCAGCTATATACGATACTGTCATATGGTGACTCCAGACAGAGCAGGAACAGAAAATGGCAAGTAATGACTCTTCTTTTCCTGATTTAATTAAAGAATAATTTTGGAGACACATGAGAACATTTTTAAAGGCATAATTTAAAGACAGTATCATTAAAGCTGCCAGTGTACTGGGTATGAATTTTTCTTTACTATGGATGGAGTAACAACAAGGCTTTTCTTTCCTTGAGGGCTGCTAATGTAACTCTGGGATTCTGCTATCAGAAGTTGTGTCTTCAGTAACAGAGAAGAATTGCCTTGCAGAAGCTTATTATTTAAAAATATCAGGTTGCACTCAAAACAACATGGGAAAAGCACAGATAATGTAATACCATTTTTACAAATGCATTCATCACAAAGCATACATCTTAATCTACTGATTATTCTTCAGACTGAATGTTACGTACCATCTCCCTCATTCTGCTGAAATGTAGTCATCTCTGATACCACTCTTTCTATAGCAGCACAAAAAAACATTTGACAATTTATTGTAGGATTAGAAATAAATGACCCAACCCTGTAAGTATGTCTTTATGATGGTTTTGTCTGGTCTGCATTTTTTAAAAATCAACTTTTTGCTGTCTTTGCACATGTGTAAGTAAATTTACTTAGGCAAAAAATAAAGTACTGTAATTATTGAAAGCCTTATTTCTGTTATAAGTTTAAGAAATAGTTTAGTTAAAGGCAAAATGGGAAAATTGAAAAACTGAAATTGTCAAACTATCTGAACTACCTTGACTGAGGTAATTTTAATTGCTTTTTGAATGTTTGATTTATGGATAATTCAGTCCCACCTTTTGTTCTAAAAAGCCAGAAAACCTGAGACCTCAAAAATCCTTATGGGATTGGAAAATATCTTTCCATCCAGTTGTAATTTTTAATGATTGTGGCAACGAACAAACACAAAATCAAATTTTTAATAATAAAATTGTTATTTCCATGCAGAATTGTGGAATTTATGAGGGACACTTCCCACTGTATTAGCAGTCAAAAGTCAAGCTCCTTAGCCACCTTCTCACAATGATCTGACCTTCATCTTTAATCAGAAAAAACAACATAGTGCCTGGAAAACAACCATGGGCTGCTTAGTTTAATTAAGTCTTGGCATGGTATCTTCTGGATCAGGAGACAGAATTGAGCTGAACTCTGGGGTTTACATCTACTTAGACTATATTCAGACATGATTCATTCCACCTCTATTCAGAAAAAAAAAATCCTATATAAAAGTAGGGTGAAATATTTGTCTAATTTATATGAATTTAAAACAGATTCTGAAGCTTTTGAAATGTATGTTACTACCTGTGTTGTCTGAATTGTCCAGTAATACAATAAATGTGAAATAGATATTTTTCATACATAGGACACAACATTTTTTTCATGTATTTTGACAATGAAATGCTTTTTGAGTGCCTTATTTTGGATGACACAAGCAATCTTTGATTACAATACACATGAAGAATCTCATTTAAAATGTTCTCTTTTGAAAATCTCAAAGTATTTATAAGAAATCATCAGGTGTTATCAGGAGCCTCTGAATCCCTGAAAACCAGTCTAATACATGAAATTCAACATTTAATGTGCTATAGTCTCTTGTTTCCGTGCAGTAGCTCCAAGGAAATCAATTTTTCAGCTTGAGGGTGTTTCAATTTAGTGCAGTTCTGTAACACTCATAAATGTTATCCAGAACACTTTGAAAATAACACAATTTAATAATCACAGATGTTCCTACTCTGTCTTCATAGCAGTGTTATAATATCATGACAATAAGATTTATCAGATTTCATGGTACCTACAACATGCACAGCACTATTTTTGGCAAGGCTTTAATATGACTAAAAGTGAATAAACTGAATTGGAAACTTTAAGATGACTTTGAATTGAAGTTCTGTGATATTTTGAAAATAAATGCTAACCTCTTCATGTAGCTGAGATAGGATCAAATTACAATCACGTGATAACTGTTGCACTTGTGCTCCAAGTATTGAAATTTCAAAATGTTCTCCTGAATCTGACTGGGGGATGAAATGTTTTAGAGTATAAACCATACAGGGCTGTTTCAAATGGTACTGACTGAAATGGCTCTACAAATTTTTTTGCAGTTAACATGCTATGGTGCTTTTTCCCTCATATCTCTTTGTATTAGACATAGATAGATCTTAATCTTTGGGCTCTTAAGTTGTCAATTTGTCACGGTATGCCTCTAAAATCAGTGAGTAGATGGAGATGCTACCAAGTGCTGATGTATCATTCTTCAGATCTGAATGGATCTTTGGAGCCATCCATACCTCCTCACTGACTGGAAGGAGGATAATGACATTGGAGATAGGTTCAGTTCAGAGGCTAAACACAGCTCTGATGGGTCTGTGCCCTACAGTTTAGTAGGAAGAGCTTTCCTCGTTCTTTATTCTGCTAAAGCAGTGCTGCAGACAGCAGAAGGGTTTAGAATCTGTCCCCAAAATTCCTAACAATCAATAAATGAGAGGAAGCTTTATGTTAAAGTATGAATCAAAAGCTGTACAAGAAAGTATATATGTCACGTGTTTAGCTGTGTTTTGTGAGATAGCGAAGTCAAAGATGGTTACAGATCTGGGGACATCGGGTTTCTCCCTTACGTGCCTGGAGGCATAAGGCGCCTTGAATGTGAGAATAGAAAAGTAATGACTGACAGTAAAAATCCTGGAACAGAGGCATTTACCATATGACACTTTAATTCTTTGTCTACAGGTCTGTGCTTTAAGTACATGTCAAATAAGCAAGGTCAGTCTACATTGTCTGTATCCTCCGCTTGTTCTTGTTACAGAAATAGATCCTTCTAACCTTCATTCCACTTAAATAAAAGTCTTCTACATTTTTTGGTTTTTAATTATTATTTTGTAAGGTTTAAAGAGCCACAGTTCTGTGCTTGCATAAACTGCAGTTAGAAAACTGGAACCCAGATGATAAAGAGCCATGCATAATATAACATTAATTGCCATTAAAACAATACATCTGTAAGCCTTTAGACTGAATTCTAGGAAAAGCATTTCAGAGAATGTACTATTGTGCATTGAACTGCCTGTAAACATGAAATTAGTAAGACAATAAAATAATGTAAGGCAACTTGTACATGATTTTCTTGTTAACTCATTTTTTTTATTCAGCATTTTGAAAACCTTACTAACTGCATAAAATTATTGTTATTTCAAAGATCACAGTTTGGCATTTTTAACCAGTCTACTGCATATCTTGCCTATGACAAGTAATGGAACATTTATATTACACTTTATTTGCCATATGCTTTTAGATCAATTACTGGTCGAGACATCTCTTTTTTGAGTAGCATGTGAAAACAACAACAACAAAAAAAAAAATTGTACAATATTAAATGTAATATTAAGTGATTTTTATCACTCACAGGTTGTATAAGACCTATGAATAGAGAAAAATAATTACGTGTGGCTGTTTGATTCACTTAGTCTAAACAGCAGTGCAGAGAGAGCTCATAAACTCCTGGGTCCAGATGTACAATCTCAGCTATGTTTAACTGCAAAGGGGCATGAGGCATAGTTATAGTCCAATCCCCACCATGGCTTTCCTTCAGCAGGGAATGCAGGCATACAGACCAGCAAGCAGTCATGGAGCCTTACAGAAAGTCTATTTGTCTGTACTATTTGGGATATTTGGAGTGAGATTTAATAAAAAGCACCTGCATCACTGTATATAGTCACAGACTAGCAATCTAGGACTTTTGAAAGCAAGCATAAGGCATTTTCAAAGCAGTATTAACAATAACTTTTACACTATTTTTAAAATGAAACTTCTTTTCTATATCTTCCATTTGCACCTTTGTCTTACTTTCAAATATCTTTTTTTTTTTTTCCACAATGGTAAAACATGCAATTTAGTGCCTTTCCATAAAATCTACTTGCTGCTTTGCCTGAATAAACTCACCCAAAGGCCTTTCTCTGGATAACATTTGCAAAAGCTTTATATTGACAAACACATGCTTTGCTTGTATTGTTTCTACCAGTGGAATTTAGTAAACCTATCACTTGGACACTGGTACTGCTAAATAATAATTTTACCTTAAAATGTATCACCTGTCCAAAGTGTAATTAAAGATGAAATCCTTTGAGCATTTTTATTTCTTTGAAGATGCAATTTCAGTAGTATTCTAGAAGCAGGTTATGTACATGTTGCATATCCCCGTATATATTTCAATTGGTCTAAAATACCTGTAGCAAAATTTCCAATATAGGGATCTTTATTTGAGCATTTTGTGCTTGTTACTGCCTATGTAACAATTGTTCCAGTGTTGAGCATGCAGCTTGGTTGCTTTCTAGCATTTCTGCAGTGAAGCCTTGGATTAAGAGGCTCCAGTCTGAAGAGCCTGTCCTAACAGCTGCTTACCAGGGTTTAAGCACTCTATGTCATATATGCACCTAGTATAAAGTTCCTACTTTTTTCCCTGGGTGACCCTGCAAACTACTGAAACCATTGATACAGAAAGGTAAGAAGACTGCACACTGAGAAGAGGTCTTACAGTGAGACTGATCCCCAAAAGAAGGCAACTATTAAACAACAGGTAAAAGACACCATTTTGATGGCACAGTGAGACTTCAGCGGTACATGAGATTAGGCAACGTGACATACTGTCAGCTATTAAAGGAAACTCTCTCAGTACAACTGCTAGAGGATTTTCTACAGAAGTAAATTCAGTCAGTAATGCTAACATCACCATCACTGAGACACCTAAATGCTTCTGCTCATAAGACTGAACGCAAAGAATGCTGAAAAAATTGGAAAAGCCTTGCTCAAAAATCCCAGGGAAATGGTTATAAAATACCAAAATCTGCAGCTCAGATTTTCATCTTTTGTTTGCACTGGAGGAGCACTCAGTAGACAAGAGTTTGGCCTTCATAAATTGTCCATTAAATGCCTGGTCCTTTAGGGGGAGAACAGGGAGAATAGCTGCTACTGCACTCTGTGATAGACTTCATTGAGTTCCTCCATGGAAATGACATTTGACTTTCTAAATACGGGAAAAAAAAAATGTTCAAGGTGCAGAGGTCGTATTAAATCCTAGCACAAACTTCTCACGTTCAGTGATGATCACCAAGGTCCTCTTTGCTGTTGGTCATTTAACCACTTTGCAATCCCTTTTAATCAATCTAACTGTATACAAAATTGTGGACTAAATACTGCATGGACTTCATCTCACTAATACAGTGAAACAAAGCAGCTCTTACAAGGTGCACAGCAATTTACTAAAAGGAAACGAAAACATGAATATAGAAAGTAACAGTGTGCACTTGCAGCTCAGGAAGCCAACAGTGCCCTGGGCTGCGTCAAAAGGAGCATGACCAGCAGGTCAAAGGAGGTGATCCTGCCCTTCTACTGTGCTCTCGTGAGACCTCACTTGGAGTATTGTCTGCAGTTCTGGTGTCCTCAACATAAAAGGGACATGGAGCTGTTGGAACAATTGCAGAGGAGGGCCACGAGAACGATCAGGGGACTGGAGCACCTCCCATACAAAGACAGGCTGAGAGAGTTGGGACTGTTGAGCCTGGAGAAGAGAAGGCTGCATAGAGACTTCATAGCAGCCTTCCAGTATCTGAAGGGGGCCTATAAGAATGCTGGGGAGGGGCTCTTCATTAGGGACAGTAGTGATATAACAAGGGGCAATGGGTTAAAACTTAAACAGGAGAGGTTTAGATTGGATATCAGGAAGAAATTCTTTAGTGTTAGGGTGCACTGGAATGGGTTACCCAGGGAGGTTGAGTGCTCCATCCTTGGCAGCGTTCAAGGCCAGGTTGGATGAAGCCTTGGGTGGCATGGTTTAGTTTGAGGTGTCCCTGCTCATGGCAGGGTAGCTGGAACTAGATGATCTTAAGGTCCTTTCCAACCCTAACTATTCTATGATTTTATGAGTCTATGATTCTAAAATGCTAATTACTACTGTCACAATTTTGCAAAGAGGCAGATGCTCTTCATTCTCTAGATAGATGCCAGAGGTTTAATGACCAAAAAAAGTGAATATATTTTTTAATCTTTTTTTTTTTAAAAAAAAGAAAGACAAGATTAATTAATCTCACTTTTTAATGTTGGACCATTATTAAAGTTTTGTTAGAAATCTCTAGTCTGTATGTGTTGTTTTGCAACCTCTAACTGTTGTTTCTATCATTAATGCAGTCCTGGGTATTCATAAGTTATTAACACTGTAATTGATCAGCTTTCCAGTCCTGCTTTTATCAGCATGCCTGTTAAAACACCAGTGGTTTGCTTTCCGCTTAGCTCTTTCATTGATACTCGTGTTCTCCAGCTGCAGTTATTTCTTTGCCATTCTCATTGCCAGCAGTTATGAGTTCACATTGCTGAGGTGTTTTAGAAGAGGAATGTTGCAACTTGGAAACTCTATCCATGTTCAACAATATTTAGCTTCTGAATAAACAGTTAGGAATCTAACTTTTACAAAAAAATTTCACCTATTATGTACGGCTCAGAGACAGAAAGTAGCTTTGGTGCTACAAATGGTGCTAATGATTTGACAAAAGAAAGTTTGCTGCATCTAATTCCCATTTTATTAATAGAGATCAAGAGTTCTACATGATGTGAACACTTTATATATGTAAAGCAAGTGACTGAGACTTGTGAGTGAGCACAGAAAATGATCTATCTATCGTTGATAGTGTCACAGTTTTGGAGAAAATCCAGAGTGACAAGTCTCATTCTATACAGTATGATGTTAAAAGTGGTGGACCACACTTATTTACAGACACTAAAGTAGTTTCATTCTATGCAAGAAAAGAGCGGCAATTTTCATTTTGCTTATCTCTACTTTAAATGCAACATATTGCATGTGACCCATTATTTCCAGTCATTTCCAGTTTTTTCCCAGTTTTCTGTTTCTCATTCCACACTAGACATCCACTTGAATGATATAAGCCATCTGTAGTTTGTAAAACACCTTTAAGCTATTGTTTTAAAGTTTTATACCTTTTAATGTTTTCCTATTTATTTCCTGCTGATATCAACACATATACTGCCAAAAGCAATCTTTGGTGGATACTAACATATTCATATTGAACATTTGATCCAGAAATTTTGCAGATAATAGGCAAAGGGAACATCTGTGAGAAGCAGATATTTTTTAATATTTATGGATAGCTCATTTCCATGTTGTAATCCTTGAGATGGGATCGAGTTTGTAAGGCTCTGTACAATGCAAGTAATTTTTCTATATTCCCATCATAGTGAGGTAAATGAAGGGAGCAGTGGTTCTTAAGAAGGAACACTGAGTTTATGAATTAATGTTGGAGAGAAGATCCCCACCATTACTTGATTGAAATACCCAGTAACTGTACAAAGAGGATGATCTTGAATATTTTAATACTGTCAGGATGCTCTTTCAAACAAGACAATCTAATTTTGAAGCACACCTATACTTAGGAACTAGAGTATGAAGTGAGAATAATTAGCTGGTTTTTGAACTTTCCAATAGACACAGCTTTTATTATATAAACTCTAAAGAAGAACAATATGCTCAAAGCATTATCTCAGCATCATTAATAATTTATAAATCTTGTTTCTTCATTGGCAAATAGGTCAGTTGGTTGAGCTCTTCCTCTGCCACTGGTTTGAAATTCCATACTATTATTTCACTTGGCATAGAAAGCTCACCCACCTCTGTTAAAAACAGGTTTATACTGAAAATTTTCCTAAACCCATGAATGTGAAACTGAAGATTCACTAATCTTACTTATAAAGGTAGTGAAGATGTATAAAAGTGGAACTAGATTGCTAGTCATTAATTCATTGTAACATCAATTTTGCATGGGTTTGCAAACACACCAGCTGTAAGTCATAAATGCCTCACCTATTATTTTCATATTGCTGCTTTCACCAGTAAGAACTGCAGATGTAAATCTCTTCCTTTTCATTCCTAAGCACTGATGGCAATTATTCTATGTTTGATACCTATTTAATTATGCTTCACCAATAAGGGTAACACTTTAAGTAGCACACGATCTTTGAATTCTTTTAAAGAATGAAACATGAATCAAAAAATCTATTTTGTGGCAGCTCCCTATAGGTCCCTATGTTAACTAAACATATTTAATTTCAACTCTCTGATAAAATCTGCAGTTTTCTGATAAAAAGAACTGAGATCACATTCTCTTATTTGTTTGTTTGTTGACATTAGGAATTCAGGATGGATTTTTGCACTCAGAGCATGTCTGTGATCTTTTGCCAGCACCTTGTCAGAGCATTCAAAGTCAAAATGGGCCTATTTTAGCATGGAGCTTGAAATTAAAGCTTGCACCCCTGTCTACCACCTGGGGCACAGAGGTGGTCAACTGATTTCTCACAACAGCTTTCTAACAGATTTTTCAGTGAAATCAACACATCCATGAATGACATTGTGAATGGGTAAAATTCCTGTAGGTGAAAGTGAAACAGATGTCTTCTATACCAATCTCTACTTAACAACAGTGAATATGACTTCACAATTTCATAGCTTCTCATTTCCCTTTACTTTCCCCAGGTCTTACATCTTCTTTAAAATAGTGCTATATCCAATAGATCTCAGCTTGAAAGTTTTGAAGAAACATATGGATATTGACTAAGCATAAAAACCCCCAAACCAAAATCACTAATTTATTCACTGAAGCAAACATGCTGCATGGTATAAACTTTATATATATGTGCTGATAGCCATGCAAGCTTGCTGATCTTTGCTGAACCTTGCTGAACCATCCTATGGTGAAATACATGTATTGCTTTATAGACAGATACTGACTTCTCTGCAAATCAAATGGGTGGAGTTAATTCTCTATTTTAAGAAATATTTCAAAGCTTGTGAAAGGGAAGAGACTGCAGTACAAAAAGGAAAGAATTCCAAATGATATAAACAGGATCCCTGACCAAGTATCTCCTTCAAGTGACATTTGCAAAGGACTGCAACTTGGTAACACTAAGAACGCAATTAGAACACAGTGAGGATCTGAATGGGAGTGAACAAAGGCTGAGATGCAGCAGAAAGTTTCTATCACCATTTCAAGTTTTCTTCTCACACTTTTAACAGCTGCCCTGTCACTCACATGAAGTCTGAGTGGATTAGAAGGATTATCAAAGGCAGTATGCCTTCTATTCTGCTTCAAAGCTAATCAAAATTGGGTACACATGCAGTTATCCAATGCCAGCATCAATCAGAGTGTGACTGACACTGACACTCCCTGAATCAATTCCAAAATGTTGCCCTACTGAGCACAGAACTACACATCACAAAAATCCCCACTCCCATGAGACTCACCTGGACTTAAAAATCTCTAGGAACTCAAATTCAGATCATGTTTTTAAAATATATGACCAAAGCCAGGTTCAATTTTCAGCAAGAATGGCACATACTGAAATATGCCACTTTCAACAAAGAGCTAAGATTTCCCAGGGATACCATCTTTTCAAGCACCAACCTAACTGGATATTGTTTATCTTAGGAGATCAAATGAGATTCTGCTCCTGGTGGCATATCTCCAAGTAAACATGTGGTACACAAAGGAAAAAAAACAAAGGCACCAGACCTTAGATTCAGACTGCTGCAGAATACTCAGAGCCTGGTACATGCATATGAATGTGTTTAGAATGTGTTTCAGCCTTGGCTTCATTTCAGGTTTATTCAGAATTTCTTCCAAAGTTTCAATTCAGTATCACTATCAGCAGCTCCTCTCTACATCTCCCTTTCACAAAGATCTCAAAAGACAGACTGAATCTTTAGAAATGTATTCTGACCCTAACCATTAGCAGGAAACAGAAAGGAGTGCTTCCCTTTAAACAGTGACAATGAAATATGCAATTAACATTAAAGGATAGATGCAAGAAAACAGCTTATGCTAAAGGACAAAATCCTTATCTTCAGAAAGCCCACAGTAAAACACCCACATATTCACAAAAATAACAAAGCCTATAAAATACTGTTTATGATTCTGAATGAGGAAAATCAAATAAGAAATATTATTACCAAATATTGAAGTCAACCAACATGGCTGACATCAAAGACTGAAGCAGTTGGAAAAGTTACCTGTGAAATGAAAATTGCAATGCATAACCAAGGAACACAGACAATTACCAGGATAGATCAAACAAGAAATCTACTGAGAAATGTAGAGCTAAAATGCATTGAACCAAGCAGATTTCTAAAGTGTCTACAACTATCAGATGCTTATTTTTGCTACACTTGTCACTAGTATAGTTGTCTTTGCAAAGGGAGGATTATGTTTATTTCCTTCATTACAGAATTTAAAGTTATTACTGGAGAAGTTTCCTCAGGTAAATGCTTACCTGATTTTGTGTCTTCAGTAGGTATTTGGCGGTCATAATAAATAAAGCCAGTGGTCACATAACCAGCAGATGTGATCCAAGAGGACATACAGAGGAGAAAAGAGGGTGAAAATATAGAAATTTTATTTCCTTTGCATGCAATGCTGTCAAATAAGGTACTTGAACTGCCTGTACTAAGATCACGGCACAAATTAGTTCACCAGGCAGGTGGCAATCCTAGAAAGACTTTCAAAATGAGTTGCCAATATGATCTTGTCACTTTGCTATGTAAGACTAAGAATTTTTATATGTTCGGTTCATTTATAAATAAAAATAAAAAAAATTAAGGCAATGTGATCACAGTTTATAGGTAGTTACAGGAGGAATAGATTTCCAGTAACGGAGAGCTTTCTATCTTTCATGATAAAGACATGACAAAATCCAGGGATTAGAATTTGAAGCTGGACTTTTATTTTTTGTTTTGCTTTCTTCATGGTGCATAAGCGAATATTATTTTCTAGGATCATCCAGGCATATTTCACCTAATTAATTTCCTACCATTGCAAGGGCATTAGGGATTAGTTCCAGTCTTTGCCTATAGCATAGTTAAACCTCATGAGGTCTAAAATTCTTTGGTCTAATGAACACCTGTAAGTTTAGAATAAAGCCTTGGTAAAACTTAATGACCTGATATAGATGCTCTTAGGGTCCCTTCTGGCTTCAAACTCCAGGAAACTTTGCAATAATTTCAAAAATCATATTTATTAACTTATGCTGTGCTTGATATACAAGCCACCCAGCATAGCTGATCAAAAAAGAGATGTCCCCCTTGAGCCAGGAGCATGCTTTAGAGGAGAGAACAAGAAGTAAGTGGCAGTTAACTGAGAGCACTTCCCTAAATCCCCGTATCATGAAACACTCCATTAAAATGTTACTTGGAATCCCTAACAAGCCTTGATCAAGGAAGTCTGGATTCTTAGCCCCAGTCCTCTAAGCATCTAATCCTACAAGGGTTCCATATCAGTGCTTCTCTGTCTTTGGCCTGAAGTGTGAAAATACTCATTATTAGTACTGGGGTTATCAGGAAAGAAACCAAGTCTATTCGCACTCCTGAAAAATAATAGCTTAAAAGCTGAAGGAATGTACTCCCTTACACAAATTTTAGTACATTGTCAAGGAAGTCAGGAGCTTTTCTTTATTAGTATCTGTAAGTCGAAGCTAAAAGCTAAACCACAAGAATAGTACACTACCAAATTTTATCTTGAACAAACTCCTCCAAGTGAATTCTGGTTTCAACCAAAAACTGACAAAGTGAGAAGATACCCACAGTTCATTCAATCAGAATGAGAACAAGGTCCAGTTACAGTAGTTCACCAGTGCAAAAGTTTGAAACCTCCAAACTGTGTCTGCCCTCACAGAACAAATTCAATACTGGGAATACAGTAAGGACAGCCAGCTCTTTATTAGGAAAACTGCTCACAGGAACACAAACTAGATTTCAAGTCATATACACAATGATTTTACTTTCTGCAATTTTTTCTAACCTTTTCTGACCTCTTCTAAATCTGCCCAATGTTTCTTCCTTTCAGTCCTAGGGTACAGTTTACTCCAGCCAGAAAAATTGATTCCTTCATAATCATAGAGTCATAGAATAGTTAGGGTTGGAAAGGACCTTAAGTTCCAAACCCCCTGCCATGGGCAGGGACACCTCACACTAAACCATGTCACCCAAGGCTCTGTCCAACCTGGCCTTGAGCACTGCCAGGGATAGAGCATTCATAACTTCCTTGGGCAACCCATTCCAGTGCCTCACCACCCTTACAGTAAAGAACTTCCTTCTTATACCTAAACTNTGGCCTTGAGCACTGCCGGGGATAGAGCATTCATAACTTCCTTGGGCAACCCATTCCAGTGCCTCACCACCCTTACAGTAAAGAACTTCCTTCTTATACCTAAACTTCCCCTGTTTAATACCTCTATATCTGATATTTGCAGATTTAAAGATCTTCTCATTGTTTTGTATCATTTGCAGCAAAGTTCCTAAGTTTGCAAATATTTCAGTAAATCACAATCCTGAAAGCCATTGAGGAACTGTGTAACACTAGCTTTAAGCAGATCTCTGACTTAATCTTTCATGTCTAGTAATGTCCTTTTTTATTAGCATTGAACAGATTACATATTATGCTAATCCCTTTCTGGGCACATAAACTAAGTGTACTCTTTTTCAGGTTCTCCAGTCATTTGGTTGCAGTTGTTCAAACATAACGCTGTACTACACAGATTTGCAGCATGCCAGGACACTAACACAAAGCAGTAGATGAGCATTACATTTTAAGCACAAAGTTCTAAATGACAAATCAAAGTGTTCAGACAATTACACAAGATATATATTAGTATATTTACTCTCCGCATTTGCAAGGAGTGTCATTCTACTCAGATAGAGGTATAACCAATAAACCACATTCAGCATTCATACTTGGCCAAAGTTTATGCAAACTGCATATTTTTATAGCTTTAATTTTTATAATTTAAACCCATCTAAAATCACTATTCTGGTGTGAATTTGTGAATGCTCAAGATTAAAATAACTAGTTATTTGCAATATTAACATAGATATTTCTAACCTTATAAAATAACTGTAGTAATTCTTTACACTTTACAAAATTCAGTCTCAAAGAAGCATTTAATTTTTCATTGAGACAGCACCCATATGTTAAATGCTAAATGCTCATGATTAACAATGTTTAAATAAACTACTTACTGATGACAAGTGGCTATATAACAGATATATATCAATGTGATGGGTTCAAATGTCACTTAGTATATTTTTGGTTATTCAGTTCGTCATTAACCTACACTGTTACTACTGGCTGTTTGAAATATCTGTTCTAATGTTTTTGAGTTAAGGAAAAGCATGTAAAATGCAACAATTTTGTGTTAAATATATAAATCCCAAGGTGTTACTGTATGTATTAATGTTAAAACCTACATAATAAATACCTACTTTGCCTTTCACAGCTGTTAAATAGGTACAATTTTATTATTTGCCATATAACCAGTAGCGATTAAATATCTTAATAAGTCTCAATTAAAATCATCAGATATTTATGATACTTATTGTAAAGCTTCATAAAAAAAAAAAAATAACCTGCCACTATTTATAGCTCTCCTTAGACTACAATGTTTCTGAAATAGACAGAACCTCTGCTGCCACAAGCAACAATTTGAGATCAGGTTTATTTAATTTGTTGGAAATTAGAGTACAATAGTGAAGTCTAATAGACAGTCAATTAATCAATTAGTAGATAAGCAACCTTGTGAGCAGAGTTTGTAGAAAGCAAAACACTGCTATGTTCCCCCAGTCACAAGAATTTTCCTTCCTAATACATAAGTTATCTTTTTATCAGTTATCCAAACAAACACGCATGTGAAAATGACCTCCATTCATGAAATTAACATTATTCCAACACCACATAGGGGCATTTACAGAATACAATTTTTGTGATCTTTTGTCTTTGTAGTATTGATTAAATGATGATAGCCTTAAGAGGCTGTGAAGACTGTCTGTGCTTTTCAGTCCACATTTCAAAGACTTGTATTGTATAAATTATAATAGGGAGGTAACTGAGAACCATAGTTTATTATTAAACTGTCAGTTCCGAGAGAAATTTGAACTTCAAAAATTCCTTTCTTCTGTGTTTATTGTATATGTGGATCAAAAAAAGAACTGTCTGGGAACAGGTAGTCTTTGAATAAGTCAGCATGAATTCTCTCTTACACACAAGCCACCCACCCAACATTAGAAACCTATGAAAAGATTAATAGATAGATATTGGACCTTTATATCCTGCAGTTTTTCTATAGAAGATCTAAGTTTTAAAAATAGATATTGAGATGAATATGCAAAGAAGAGAAAATACAATGTGTGTGAAATCTTTGTGCAATTCAGGAAAGTATCATTTTTTTCTGGCTTATTTGTTTCCAATAGCATTTCACAATATCCAGAGTGACAATAACTGCTTAGCAACAGATTGAAGAAGATTCACAATAGGTGATACATGCATGAGCCCCACCAACTAAACAATTAGCATAAACAAAACGATCTCGCTATCACAAACATATTACGGCAACCACACAGAAAATGGATGTTACTGCTTAATTATCACCAACAAAAGGATTTTTTTATATATTTAGTTTTTTTAAGAGTGTAAACCAGCTGTTATGAGAGTGAAGAGTGCTGTAGTGTATGAAGTGCATATCCACTGGTTATATGCCATTAGCAAGATATGGCGCTATTGCTATGACTTGTTGACACCAAGTAAGAGATAATGTAATTTTACAGTAGCATGACTGGGCATCTCTTTCTTACTATTTCAAAACTTTCACTAGCAAATTGCAACTTTGAGGGCTTAGGAACAGAAAAAGTATCTGTTTGGCAAAGGTATGACCTTATTTTAGAACAGTTCATACCTGTTTAGTCATAAAAACCCTTGCCTTTCAGTGAGAATATTTCTTATATACTTTGTGGATTGGTGCGCATACAATAATTTAAGAAAAGGACAGACAAGGGATCAATGTCAGTATGAGAAGCAATGTGGTCAAGAGTAATCTCTAATTCCTTATCACTGATCTGCTGTGGAATGGCAGAGTATAGCTGCAGGCATATTCAGCTACATATTGTTTTCACTCAAAGAGGGAGTGGCAGACTGCTGAGATCACAAAAGACATTTTTGTTTTTCTAAACACAGCATCTGTTGAATAACCTCTCAGATAAAGTCCCTTCACCTTTACAATCTGCAAATGCCCTTGCTTCACAGCTGACCTTGGATGAGCACAGAGCAGTGTGTCTTATTTCAAACATCTAGCCAATGAATTGGCAACATTTTTTTCAGAGATGAATTCTGTTTCTCCGACTTACACCTTAGTAGTGTGACTGTAAAGTGATACACTGTCCATTTAGGTACTTCTAAATTGAGGTGGCAAATTAAATTCATGCAGAATGCACCACCATGTCAGGTGATGGCAGCTGACAGTAAATAAACCTGGGTACATCACAAAACTGGTCTGGAACTTGTGATTATATAGGGCCTGGGACAACACTGTGATATCACTCTTCCTGCATGAAATCTCAATGCATAAAGAAAATTGCCTGAGTCGGTAACAAAACACTGCTGCTAGGGCATTCTCCTCCCAAACGATGCCCGGGGGCTGGGAATTTCCTCTACATAGCATGAATTACAAACAGAAGTAGAATAGTCACAATCTTAATCTGTAACAACAGACTATGGATTAGGGCCTGGTTTTAGGAAGCTCTCTAGAAGGAAAATGTGTGTGATGAGCACTGCTTATAAAGTATCTCTATTTTGATACAGAGATGCTTATAACTTGTAGCCAGCAAAAGCTTCTGGATTTTGCTGAATAAAGAAACTAAGCAATCTTATGTGTCATTTCACCTTCACTTTAGGGAGTGCAAGAACCTACAGATAGCAGGGCAAAATGTTCTTTGGTTGCCTTAAGAGACTATATCATATGGCTATTGCTACTTTGAAATTACAGAATCACAGAATCCTAAGGGTTGGAAGGGACCTCGAAAGATCATCTACTCCAACCCCCCTGCGAGAGCAGGGTAACCTAAATTACATCACACAGGAACTTCTCCAGGTGGGTCTTGAATATCTCCAATGTAGGAGACTCCACAACCCCCTGAGCAACCTGTTCCAGTGCTGTCACTCTCACAGTAAAGAAGTTTTTCCTGATGTTCACATGGAACCTCCTATGCTCCAGTTTACACCCATTTCCTCTTGCTCTATCACTGGACATCACTGAAAAGAACCTAGCTCCATCATACTGACACTCACCCTTTACATATTTGTAAACACTGATGAGGTCACCCCTCAGTCTCCTCCAAGCTAAAGAGACACAGCTCCTTCAGCCTCTCCTCATAAGGGAGATGTTCCACTCCCTTCATCATCTTCGTGGCTCTGCGCTGGACTCTTTCAAGCAATTCCCTGTCCTTCTCGAACTGAGAGGCCCAGAACTGGACACAATAATACAGACGCGGCCTCACCAAGGCAGAATAGAGGGGGAGGAGAACCTCTCTTGACCTACTAACCATACCCTTTGTAATGTACCCTAGGATGCCATTGGCCTTCTTGGCCACAAGGGCACATTGCTGGCTCATGGTCATTCTCCCATCCACCAGGACCCCCAGGTCCCTTTCCCCTTCACTACTTTCCAGCAGGTCAACCCCCAACCTGTACTGGTTCATGGGGTTGTTCTTGCCCAGATGCAGGACTCTACACTTGCCCTTGTTGAATTCCATCAAGTTTCTCCCCATCCAACTCTCCAGCCTGTCTAGGTCTCGCTGAATGGCAGCACAGCCTTCTGGTGTATCAGCCACTCCTCCCAGTTTAGTATCATCAGAGAACTTGCTGAGGGTACACTCAGTTCCCTCATCCAGGTCTTTGATGAAAATATTAAACAGCACCGGTCCCAGCACCAACCCCTGAGGGACTCCACTGGTCACAGACCTCCAGCTGGATTCTGCCCCATTGACCACAACTCTCTGCCTTCTTCCTTTCAACCAGTTCTCGATCCACCTCACTACCTGATCATCAAACCCACACTTCTATAGTTTATCTATGAGGAGGCTGTGGGAGACAGTATCAAATGCCTTACTGAAATCAAGAAAAACCACATCCACTGCTCTCCCATCATCCAACCACCTAGTTACCTCTTCATAGAAGGCTATAAGGTTGGTCAAACATGACCTCCCCTTGGTAAAACCATGTTGGCTGCAGCTCATGACACCCTCATCCTTGATATGTCTAGAGATGGTGTCAAGAACAAGTTGTTCCATCACCTTTCCAGGGATGGAGGTAAGGCTGACCAGTCTATAATTACCCGGGTCCTCCTTCTTGCCCTTCTTATAGACTGGCCTGACATTCGCCATCCTCCAATCCTCAGGCACCTCTCCCATTTCCCACGACTTACCAAAGATGATAGAGAGCGGCCTAGCAATGACCTCTGCCAGCTCCCTCAGCACCCGTGGGTGTATTCCATACAGACCCATCGATTTATAGATGTCCAGATTGCTTAATTGATCCCTAACCCAATCCTCATCTACCAAAGCAAACTCCTCCTTTATCCTGACTCCTTCTGGGGCTCTAGGAATCTGGGGTCCCCAGGGAGAGTCTGCAGGAGTAAAGACAGAGGTAAAGAAGGCATTCAGCACCTTCGCCTTCTTTATATTCTCTGTCTCCAGGGCATCCAACTCATTCAGCAGTGGGCCTATATTACCTCTTGCGTTAGTTTTACCTATGTACTTGAAGAAACCTCTTCTATTATCCTTACCCCTACTCGCAAGGTTAAGTTCCAATGAGGCCTTAGCTGTCCTCCCTACATACTCTAACAACTGTCCTATATTTCTCCCAAGTGGCCAGCCCCTCCTTCCATAGTCCATAGATTTTCTTTTTCCACCTGAGTTTGCCTAGCAGTTCCTTGTTCAACAATGCCGGTCTCCTGGCTCCCTTACTTGATTTCCTACCCATTGGGATGCTCTGATCCTGAGCTTGGAAGGAGCAGTCCTTGAATGCTGACTGACTACCTTGTGCCCCTTTACCACCTAGTACCCTTTCCCATGAGACTTCCCTTAGCAATTGATTGAAGAGACCAAAGTCGGCCCTTTGGAAATCCAGAAATGCCACCTTGCTAGGCATTCTATTCCTCCCACACAGGATCCTAAACTCTACCATCTCATGGTCACTNGACTGACTACGCCCCTTTACCACCTAGTACCCTTTCCCATGAGACTTCCCTTAGCAATTGATTGAAGAGACCAAAGTCGGCCCTTTGGAAATCCAGAAATGCCACCTTGCTAGGCATTCTATTCCTCCCACACAGGATCCTAAACTCTACCATCTCATGGTCACTTCATCCAAGGCTGCCATTGACCATCACTGCTTCAACCAGACCCTCCTTGTTGGTGAGCACTAGATCCAGCAGCGCTCCTCTCCTAGTTGGTTTGTCCACCATTTGCATTAAGAAGTTATCATCAATGCACTGAAGGAACCTCCTAGACTGCCATGTAAGTCTTCCAGCAAATATCGGGGTAGTTAAAATCCCCCATGAGGACCAAGGCATGCAGTCGTGAGGTGCTTTCAGTTGCCTGTAGAAAGCCTCATCAACTCCTTCGTCCTGATCAGGAGGTCTATAATAGACCCCACAACCGTATCACCCATACCAGCCTGCCCCTTAATTCATACCCACAGACTTTCTACTTGCTCCTGATCTGCTCCCAGACAGAACCCAACACATTCTAGTCGCTCTCTCACATAAAGAGCGACTCCACCACCTCACTTTGCTGACCTACCATTCCTAAAAAGGGCATAGCCATCCATGATCACATTCCAGTTATGCGAGCTGTCCCACCATGTCTCTAAATTGACACCAGATCATAACCTTTGCACCTCACACAGACTTCTAACTCCTCCTGCTTATTCCCCATGCTGTGTGCATTGGTGTACAGGCATTTCAGGAAGCAAGCAGAGCATGCTAATGGCACCCTCGGGAGGCGGGAGGCCTTCTGGTCTACATTAATATTAGAACAACGCCCCACTAGTTCAAACCCAGCTACAGCCCCCTCCCACTTTGAATCTAACCTAAAGATCTGTGAGTGAGCTCTGCTCACTCTTGCCCTAGCACCCTTTTTCCCCTGCGGGACAGGGTCTAAACAACTATCCAATCCCTCAAATGAAACAATAGCTTGCGAGTCATCCCTAGTCTGCCATCCTGCATGACCCAGCATGTTTCGCTTGGACTTCTCCCTAACAGGCCCAGTTATCTCCCCTTCCCCCTTCATATCTAGTTTAAAGCCCTGTCAATGAGCCCCGCTAACTCCTGCCCCAAAAAACATTTCCCTCTCTGGGACTGCTGTATCCCACCTGCCACCAGCAAACCAGGCATCTCATATAGCAGCCTATGATCGAAAAAGCCAAAACCCTGCCTTTGGCACCAGTCACATAGCCATACATTAATCTTCACACTCTTTCTATTTATCCCTTCATCCTCGCTCATAACAGGTATAGAGGCAAACACTACTTGCGCTCCAGACCCTCTAACCAGCCATCCCAAAGCCCTGAAGTCTCTCTTCATTGCCCTTGCACCCCTTGTAATAATTTCATCACTGCCAACCTGAAAAACCAGCAGCGGATAGTAGTCAGAGGGCTGCACCAGATCAGAGAGTTTCCTTTCAACATCTCTAATCTGAGCCCCAGGTAGGCAGCAGACCTCCCTGTGGGAGGGATCTGGTCGACAAATGGGCCCTTCTGTTCCCCTCAGAAAGGAGTCACTCACCACAATTACTCTTCTTTTCTTCTTGGTTGAGGAAGTTCTAAGGGTGAGTGACAAGTCCTGGGTGACTCACTAGATAGATCTACCCCTCCATCTCTATTTACCTGGTCCTGTACTTCCAAGACCTCATACCTATTATTCAAGGGCAGCTGGGAGGGAGGAAGGGATTGCGAGGGTTTTCACTTACCTCTCCGAGGAGGGACCTCCTTCCATACCTCCCCGTCCCTTAAATTCACTCCTTCAGCTCGAAGGTAGGAGGGAAGGGGATCCATCACCTGTTCAACCACTTCCCTCTGCTCTTGCCTTAGGGTGCGGCTCCACCAATCTACTTCACTTTCACACTCTCTGACGGCTCTCAGCCTTTCTACCTCCTCCTTCAGTTCCACCACCTGCCTGAGCAGATCCGTTACTTGCTCACACTGCACGCAAGCGGTGTCACTGGCTCCCTCCAGTACAAGTGCCAGGCTCAGGTATTCTCTGCAGCCAGAGACCTGCACGGCCACATGTTTGCAGGCAGGCTCAGTCTGGGTACCCACGTTACTCCTCACAACAGCTGTTGATCGCGTTGTGACCATGATTTAGCTGGTCGATTGGTCCGCCTACATCTCTTCACACAAGCAAGCAGTCCTTCCTTCTCCTTCGCTCCAGACGAGTCCTCCTGCGCAGAGCGCTCAGCCCGCTCCACTGCCAGCGCGAACCGCCTCGACCCGCTCTGCTTGCCGCAACTCCTGATCGGCTCGCGCTCCCCGGGCAGGTTTTTAAACACTCTCAGCTGCCGCGGAGCCTCCTGGCTCCGCCCCCGGTGAGTCAGCTGACCGCGTGACCTGAGCTGCCGGCTCCTGGGCAAGTCCTGTGAAGGACTTGAGGCTCCCTCCTCGTGGGCTCCTGTCGGTCTGAGGTGAGGCTCCTGGACGCTGATCCCTCTGCTCCGCTCCACTCCGGTGATCCAGGCGTCCTCTCTCAAGCCGCTCCTCTCAGCAAATTCTGTGAAACAAACCAATTATTTTAGGTTCTGATGCTGATTTATCTTAAAGTTCCTCTGTTCTCCTCTCTTTCAGAAGAAAAAATCGTTTTACATATATGAGGAACACCAAGCCTAGTCAAACACATGCATCATACCTATTGGGGATGGCTGTATTTTGAATCTTTAATTTCATTATCATGTCCTCTTCCCTCATTCCATTTTCCATTTGCAGTTCATAAAAACTTTCTGTTGCTATTGCAGTTTTTTTAACGACTTAATGTCCTACTGTTCTTTTCTAGAAAGCATAAAATGTAAAAGATGTACAGACCAGGCTTTTTTTAATTGGTTCTACTATTTTCTTCAAGAAAGAAGGGATGAAGTCTGGCATTTTTCATTTGGACACAGTGCATTTTTATTGAAAGTGAAAGATAATGGCTTTGGCAGTTCCTTTTAAATTCAATCTACTCCTCAGTGTCCTAGAAAAGAAAATTAGAGAACATGGCCACAGTTGGCATTTTGTGATAGGGTCCATTTTTCTTCTATTGAGAGTACAGACACTGTCTGGCATTTCTCAATTAGGTCCTTTTTTATTTTTGCCTATTGATAATGAATTCTTTTATGTGGCTTTCACTTTAAACTGCTCTATAACATGTACTGCTGAATACAGTAAGTCTGATAATTAACTAGAATGATAACGTGAATAGCTGTTTGTTATAATTTCACGGTATTTCCTGTGATTGCAAATGACACCACCCTTTGTTCTAATACATGTATCTGGGATTTATTTGTATAACACTAAATAAAATCATTCCTTCACTCTAACACAGACAATTATAACAAATAATTCTTTTTTCCTACTGTGTAACAACTAATTTTACAGACAATTAAATTGAACTAACAAATAGATTAGTCAGCTTTAATGTGAATCAATATACTTGTTTTTACTGTTTTATTTTGCAGCAAAATATGTCAACATCTGTACATATAGTAAGATATTCACTAGCCATTTGTATCAATGACTATTATTCAATCAACCCGTTTTCCATGGATAATCAATCTGTATTAATTTGGCTAAGGTGTTTGTTAGCTAGATTAGGCATGTGAACATGAAAAAATCAATTGCCTTTTAAACAGGAAAGTTAGGGAAAGCATACAAAACTGGCTATGCTGATTGTGACTAACTTTTCAGTAGAAAGAGAAGGAATAAAAAAGTTACTGCAATGATGAAATTTTAAAATTCAGACTTTTTTTTATTTCCTACAACATCTGTTATATACATTTATGCAATTTTCCGAATACATGTACTACAACTTATTCTTTCTCTGCGAAATATTTTTGTCTAATGTATGTTAAAACTAGAAGAATAAAAAACAAACAAACAAACCTGGAAGAAAGTTTGTTCTGAGGTCCCTTTTGTAAAGCCCAGAAGCATGGAATTCCTTTTTGAATTCACTTCAAAGCCTAAAAAGTTCTTGTTTCACTCATCAAGTATCAGGGGTTTTATTGGCATATTCAATGATTTTAAAAGTTTTTAAAACAACTAAAATTTAAATTTAAATAATAATACAATATACTACTACTACTACTACTACTACTAATACTAATAGAATAGAACTTATTGTGGTTACACAACAAAATAAGCTGCCTTATAAAACAATTTTATAGTCTTTGGCCTAAGGATCTCTCACCCTGATAAATTAGGAAGGCACAGAAATATTTAGACAATGCTGTGCTATGGACTAAAACCAATGCAACCATTGTAGGTTTGCATAAATGTATCTTTCCTCATAGCCGTCACCTTCACCAGGAGACTAGGGTAGACATAAGATCTTGTGATGTCCTTGCACATTCATTCATGTGATGAAGTAAGCAAAATACTTCCCAGGTGACCACAAAACTGAGGGGAGCTGTCTAAGCAAGAACAAGAAATAAAGTCCAGGCTTATGCAAATAATTTTCCAATTAAGAATCAAATCCTGCAATAAATGATTCGCACAAAAAAGAAAAAAACTAAATAAAGTTCATTTAAAAAAATATATATCAGGATTAAGCTAGTTAACTTGGGAATTTATAAGTAGGAAGTATTTTGAAGCTTATGCATACTTTCTGCAGTGTGAACACATTTTGGTGTAGCATCTGAACAACACTTTTTCAGAAGACAAGGTGAAGGATAACCCTCAAGGGCAGAGTTGCAAGCTCTTTTAAGACAGAGTAGAAATGCCAATCAAAGTGCAGATGGTTTTTCTCCAGAGAGGTGATTATTTTTTCATAGATTCTTTCTTAGAAGAATGGCTTAAATACATCAACTAAACTTCATAGTAGAATTGTAATAGTACAAACTAAAAGGAAACATGTTTCAGGCATAAGCTGTTCTCGGGCACTTAAAAAAGGCATTTTATTTCCTGTATCAAAAAAAAAAAAAATACCCAAACCCAAAAAAAACCCAGACCAGACTTGCAATTGTTTCCCTTCCCTGTGCACTAGAACAAACTAAGTTTAAATACCTGAGGAGCCTTAACTTATGGTCATATCTCCACACTTACTGACAGTATCTTAGGCACGACATTTCTTTAAAGCTGTGTGGAAATATTTAGCCACTTAATGTTTAGTTGCAGAAATAATGGCCTAAAAAATAACAAAAGGGTTTGTATGGAATCAGAGCTCTCAGGTAAATTCATTCTAGTAATGGAATAAGATCATTTAAATAACTTCCTGATAGGGAAAAATCTGATGTTCTGTTGTTATTTAATTATTTATTATTAATTTATTATTTGTCTGTTAGGTTTGAAAACTGTGCTGCTTAAAGTATGATTTTTAAGATAAACATTCCTAAAAATGACATCAAAAATACTTTTATTCAGCAGTTTACAGTGACATCAGTCTCGTCAATTTATCTCAATGTAACAAATTGGGCTTCAGTAAACAGCTTTGTTTACAATAAAGAAAAATCTAGACTCCACATGTTAAATATTTGTTGAAGTAGAAAAAATTTAAAATAGCAGGATGTATTTTCTCACTAGAGGCAGCTAGAATTTTGAATACAAATAAATATTGCTTCAGCAGTTGCTCTTGATTCATAAAGAAAATTGGGAGTGGGGTGGGGTGGGGAGAGGGAACCCAAAAAACAAACCCACAAGAAAATGCTAAAAGCTGCATTATGTGTTGGACAGGTAAGGCAAGTTCAGACCCTCATTAGGGTTGAAAGTTCCTGTTATACTAAGTATGCCCATTTCTGTAATATAATATACATGTGTGAAACTACAGATGGTATTGCTATAAAGGATGAATAGAAATTATGCTCTGGTAGGAATTATCTACAATATCTTAACTTTCATAGTTCTAAAATTAGTTGTAACCTATGTAGATAGATATATTGTGGATCTCTGTATAGAGATTTCCTTCAGAAAAAAATGCTTTAAGTTTGAATATGTGTAATACATAGAGTCAGAAAACAGGTATGTTTATATTTTTAAAAGCAGCCTTTATTTTTTCTAGAAATGCTGCATTATGGCAGGTGGTCAACCTAAAATTATAATTGCCCACCATTAGTGCATTTACAGGCTCACCTGCTGCCTCCCTTTCGAAATAAGACTAACAGTCACAACCCACCCACTTAACATAACAATAATTTCTAAAGCCATTCAAGAGCATCTCCATAGACAGAATCTAAGTCACAATATAGCTAGAAAAAAAGTTTGTTTAGAGAAAGCCTATGGTGAAGCAATATGCCTCAAGAAAAAGTTCTTAACAGAAGTGTTCCTAGCAGCTATCTCTCTAAAATAAAACTTCAGCTACCACTGCCTCTATGCTTGAGGGAAGCTTTTATAATCGCTAGAAGAAAACAAGATAGCCCACAGCTTATCTAACCTCTTATATTAATTCAGAAAGATCCCTGCAGATCTTGTAGACTCATATTAGGGCCAGATTTTAAAAGATATAGGTACTGAACACCCTGAGGAACTTCTCATAGGAATACCTATGCTTTATGTCACTTCCCTGATAATCAGACCTACAGGCAGGCTCAAAAAACATATGAATAGAGTAAATATCTATAAACTGACATTAGAAGATAGAAAGCCAAACTAATCTCAAAACCAGTAAGACACCTGACTCTGCTCAGGAACATTTAGCTCTTCTAAAGCTGGATGTTTACATAATTCTCCACATCTCTAAGGGAAAAGCCCCTCAACTAGTTCAGATCTTGGAAATCTGACTTGAAATATTGTTAGCTGCCTTTCAGATTCTCAATCTGCATGATCTAGACAGATAGAAATCCAGGTGTCCCACCTCCTAGGAAATTATTTCAGATTTGGTATGTGACTAATATGGCAATTCTACTGCTAAAGTTATATCAGTTAGTCTAAATGAATTAGAGTAAGAATAGGATTTTGGCTGCTTGACCTCATGGAAGAGAGAGAGCTGGCTTATACTGTGGGCTTATTTGAATTTCTTATTAAATATCCCTCTAATTGAACATGTCAGAAACAAAGCCTTGATCTTTTCCCAGCTGAACTGTTTTAAGTGTTCAATTATAGGTTTTGTCTTACATATTCTTCCCAATGTGATGCATCTTTCAATGGTCAGTTATAGAGTGCACTAGTTTTAAGAAGGGAGCTTGGATGTGTCTCCACTCATAGCTGATCTATTGCTGGCTAGTAGTTATACTTCTCTTCCAAAAAAAAGAAATGTGCTTGAACAGCTCAAACTTCACAGAATCTAGAACTTAGGTTTTGTAAGACTTGTAACCATTCATATCATCCAGTAAGTGGCCTCAATAATTCCTATAATTTGTGATATAAATCACCATTAGGTGATTTGAGGAACTGTGCCTTCTGTTGGGCTCTTTATAGTTGCTGTTGTTTGTAAGATATTTGGATCAACCCCCTTCAAAAACATGGAACTCGTGTATTCCTCCTACTTGATTTTGCATTTTTACCTGATAGTTTTGGGGAGGCATTTCAACTGAAATCAAGAGGCATGTCAAAAAAAAAAAAAAAAAAAAAAAAAAAAAAAAAAAAAAAAAAAAAAAAAAAAAAAAAAAAAAAAAAAAAAAAAAAATAAAAAAAAAAAAAAAAATT